>SWKW01000011.1:28891-158481 GCA_011058865.1 Didymella keratinophila | reverse complement strand
TGCGCGCTCGTTCCATTCATATTCTGCAGAAAGCCTGGAGCCGGTAGTTGTATCGAGGAGCTTCGAGTCCGCGACGGACAGAACAACGCTAAAATCAGTCGCGCCTTCAGTTTCACCGCGCTGCAACCTGCCACTGCTGCGACTGTGCTCAAACATGAAGCTGAGAGTGCGTCGAAGGCAGTGGTGTAAGCCAATGGAAGGTATTTGTTCGTGCATGATCTGCGTATGGGCAACAGCGGCCATGGGGAACCTTCTCCAACAGGCACGTGGCCAGTGATACGTCACTCTCTCACTCCATGGCAGGAGCCCCCGAAGGTGCAACAATCTTGTATATCCTATCACTCAAAACGTTTGTCTTGCAACCTAGACAGCCTACCTAATGCCAATCCAAGGCAAGAACCTCCAGACAGAAAAATAGAACACAAATGAAAAGCCAGTCAAGTAGGACGCCGAAGCTATGCAAACCGCCAACCCAATCGTCTAATGATATTCGCCCTTTTGCAACCAAAACGCCATGCTATGCAAATTCCACCTGTGAACCCTTCCCAGCCTCCTGAGCCTTCCTGGTTCTTCCTACCGTTACTGCAACGCACTACTCGGCCGGTCAAACTGCGCGATGATGTTGCGCATACTCGGACTGGTCAAGCCCCTGCGTCTTCTCACCAGACTGCCGTACTCGCTCTTTCTCTCACTCACATTAGCTGGCTCAGCAGATTCCTACTCCGCCGTGCTCCCCCTCCGAGCTGCATTCACACCGATCTGCATCTCGCCTCCACTCGTATCGCGTCTGCGTCTCACAATCTGCAGTCGCGGCAATGGCGTGCCCGGTGTGCCCGCAAGATGGCCGTTCTGGCTGCCAGGTACATCATTCTCGAGGTTGAAGTTGCTCTGCCGCCTTTTATTGATCGCGTCGCCCAGTCGTCCGGCAGCGTGCTGCGCGCGTGCTTTTGGGAGTCGAGAGCGCTCGGGCGCGCCGGAGCGGGAATGTGCCTGCAGATGCAGCAGTGAGGACGAAGCGTCGCGGGACGCAGGGCGTGCGGTTGAGGGACGGGGTGTGGTTGTGGGTGAGGCAAGGGCGGCGAAGGAAGTGCTCGAGCGTGCAAGAACGGGGGTCTTAGAACCACGAGGGGCGGATTGCGGGGTCGTATTGGGGTCCTCGACAAGGTCCCACATAGAGCTAGAGGATTGAGTGCGAGTGATATGGCGATCCCGGCCACTGCCTGGTGTGGCCATTGGTGGGACGAGGAAGTTGCCGCCCTTCAAGCTCGTGGGTGTGGGTGGTGTGAGGCCCAGCCCGGTGCTTGCCAGCGTAGAACCGCTACTCGATCCAGAACCGTCGCGGCGGCCAGACGAGGATGCAGGACGGCGAAGGTTCATACCCATGTTCGATGCCCGACTAAGGCTGCGCTTGCCACTGGATGCTGTGTTGAGCCCGTTGAGTTCGACCTCGTCGCAGGCCTGAACAAGTTCTTCAGCCATCTGCCGCACAAGCACAGCAGGGTCCTGCTCCATGAGCCAGGTGATGCGCTCGTAACAGCCGAAGGCACGAATGAGCCAGCAGCCCTCATCCTTCGCATCGCAGATCGTCCGTAGGATACGGAGCAAATTCAAGCGTGTAACAGCATCCTTATGGTTGAGCTTCTGCTCGGTGCGCGAGAAGATCTCAGGGACGGCAAGCGATGCAGCGATCGGCGGCGATAGGCGGACGAGCTTCTGGAGTGGCTCCAGCATGTTTTCAAACGTCGAACGCGACGGTCCGGACGATGTGTACGCTGTGATAATCGCGGACGTGAAGTTCGATTGGGCAGAGAGCAGGTATTGCTCCACTCGAGCCGTTTCTTCTTGCAGCCTGGAACCTCGTTAGCCCTGTTTCTGCGTTTGTTCGGACGGTAAGCACATACCAGACAAAGACGGCGTCCAGAGCCGTCACTGCCCAGTTGACATCGCCAAGCAGCGACACGTAGAACGCGAGACCCTTTGCATCCCAAAGCATTTTTCGAGAGACCTTGCCAGAGTTGACCATCTCGAGCAAGACCGGCAATGCAAACTCTTTGAGAGGACCACCGTCATTGACGACATCCTTCAGCAGTGGGATGATGTCAGACAATGCTGCCTCTTCCTGCCTGCTCTTGTTGTGACGGCAAAGGTTGTACATTGTGTTTAGGATCTGATTCGAGATCTCGCGTTGAAAGGGTGGCATACGTGTCGAGTCGTTACCGGTTCTGCTTTTCGGTCTTGATCCGGATTGCCGTGTGGACTTGAGCAGCTCGATGAGAATGTCGATCGCGTTCGAGTTCTGTAGTGCTTCGTGGGTTGAAGACAGGGAGCTGAGGTTCTTGATGAATTTCAGCATTGTAATCTGGTGCGGCGGCGCCATCTTGCGCAAGTCCTTGAGCACGCCTGCGATTGTCAGCTGGAATGTCCATAGTCTTGAGGCGCCATACTTACGCTTCAAGATCATGCGGTCGGCGACGAGGTCCTTGACATGGCTCTCTGCTTGACTGAAGATGAGAAAGATGTGCACAATCCTGCCGACGATGAGTCTAGCAACCTCGCCGTCCTCTTCAACCATCCTGTTGAGCACCAACGACAGCGGGTACAATACGCTGCTCCTGCTGAAGATTCTGCAGAAGTCATTCTTCGGTGTGGGACCCTGCAGCTCAAAGACACCGTACACTCCGTTGACGCCAATCAGGACAAGATCGCGCTCGGCATCAATGTCCTCTTCGAGGAACTCCACGAGTACGTTGATACCGCCGCAACCAATGAACATCTGCATAGTGAGCGTGCTGGTCTGGTACATCTGGCGAACGAAGGCTGCAGCTTCCTTGCGAATGTCACTTGGGTACCTCTTGTACGCATATTGACAGATGGTAGGTATGCCTCCCAAGAAGGACAGGCTTTCCTGGGCTTCTGCATCCTCTAAGATGATCAGGTTGATGATCTTGAGCAAGGGTAAAACGAGGTCGTGGGGCGGGACATTACTCAAGATCTCCAACACAGGCAGCATGCCATGGCTTCTGAGGATGATGGAGCGCTTGTCTGGTGCCTCGTACAAGACTTGTAGGAGCTGATCTGCGATATCGAGGAGTACGTCGTCGGGCTGACTAAGCTTCAAGCAACTGACCAAGTGCTCCGTCAATTTCGTCAATCGGTCGTCGCGATCTCGAGCAACGTTATTCTCGAGATTGATAGTGTCCAGACCGTCTTCGAGGTTCGCAAAGGGATCCATGTCGTCTTCATCTGCAATCATGAAAGAACCTGACATCTTCGTGGTGATCATGGCAAGACTGCTGTGCTCGCTACCGCTGTCGCTCTCGGTCGTTGTAGTCAGTGCAGAGTGAGGACCGCCCTTGATGTCACCAACAATCTCAGAGAAATCGTCGCCCTCATCTTCGGCGTACTTCTGAATCTCAATCTCCGACTGCGAGCGCTGTAGCTTGTGGTTCGAAATCGTACTTCCTGACCGTTGCCTGATTGTGCCGTTGGCTTTGGGGTCCCTTTGCTTTGGTGCAGACTTCAAATCGCTGGGATGAAACAGCCGTGGCGAGAAGGTGTCTGCAGGTGAGCTGGACGTTGCGGTAGCAAACTGGGGTTGCTGTGGCACGACCACAAAGGGTTGGGAGTGCTGCATTGCCTGCACACGCTTTTCGAAAGCGTCCTCGTCTGTGGGCATGAGATCTGAGTAATCTTCCTCCTCTGAGTTCTCACGGAAGACCTGGCTGTTTCGGTTGGGCGCAATTGGCCTGGGTCGGGGAGTTTGAGACACTTGAGGTACACCGCGAAGGTACGCAGTCTTAGGTTGAGCATCGAAGCTGCGACGTGGTGTTTGCTCTTCGTGATTTGACGCGTTTGAAGACGACCTGGAGTTCGACGTTGATGTTGATGCAGACGTTGAGGACCTTGTCTTGGGCGTGGCAGGCGGCCTGGCTTTGGCCTGTGGTCGTGGGCTGAAGGGGCTAGCAGTACCCTGGAGATGCTGCAAATTCAGCGGAGTCCTCATTGTGGCTTCGCCATCACCGCCTTCCGAGGCGTCAACTATTGATTCGAAGCTGGCGAAGGCCTTCAACTTGTCGCCAGAGAACAGCCCTCCAAAGTTGTCTTGTGGCTTGCGGTGGGACGGCATCTTCAGGGCGCGCGGCGAGATACTTTCGGCGAAGTCATTGTCCCAGTTGTCGTCTTGGTCAAGCTCCGGTGAGCGGAATGCCTCGGCGGTGGGCCTCGACTTGGAAACATTGAGTTGATCGACGTTTGCGGGTGGTCTGCGGGCCGCTAATGCGGCACCGTTTGCGTGCGCGGGAGACGGGAAATGCTGTGAGGGCTTCTGCACGCCAGACGCCAGCCGTGAGCTTTTGCGGAGGGAGTTTGGCGACTTCAGAGCCTCATTCCACTCTTGCACCGACTTGACAGCTTCTTGGTATTCGGTAGGTTTCGCGGGTACGGCGGCGACGGTCTTCTTCACGCTCATGATCCATGGATGCTTGAGCAGTCGTTTCGCGGAGATACGAAGGGTGGGGTTCTTCTGGAAGCATTCCATAAGAAACTCGCGGAGCAGCTGGATCTGTTAGCAGTGCATAGGCCCTTGGTGGGATATTGTACTTACAGGTGACGCACTACCAGGAATTGGCGGGTGCTCATCGTTGACGATTCTGAACAAGGCTTGCATTGGCTGCAGCTTGTGGTATGGAGGCTTGCCCTCGATTAGCTCAATGACAGTGCAGCCCACACTCCAAATATCTGAAGCTGTGGTAGCACCAGACAGCTCGATGACCTCCGGCGCCATCCAGTACGGCGTGCCCACCACGCTCGACTGGTCTAAGCCAGACTGCTTGGTGGCCACACCGAAGTCTGCTAGCTTTACCAGCCCTTCCTTCGTAGTCAGAATATTGGCGCCTTTGATGTCCCTGTGGATGACACCCTGCTCGTGGAGGTAGAGCAGCCCATTCAGGACCTGAGACATGTACAAGGCTACAAGATTTTCCGGAAACTTTCCGAAGTTCTTGCAGATGCTGTGCAACGAGCCATTCTCGCAGTACTCCAAGATGATGTACAGGCTGTCCGGGCTGCGCACGAAGCCCTGGTACTTGACGATATTGGAGTGGTTCAGGTTCTTCAGCAGGTCGATTTCCATCTCCATGTTCTTCAGGTCGGCGGCGCCCAGGTTCTCCAGGCGCATCTGCTTGATGGCGACCGTCTCGCCGGTGCCCCAATTGAGGGCGCGGTACACGCTACCAAAGGCGCCCTTGCCCAGGCAGTCACCCAGCTGGTAGTCCTTGAGACCGACGACATCTTGGGCGGCCCGCTGCGCTGCTCCGTCTCTGCTGGGCCGCTGTTCGCGCTGCTCGCGGTCGGCGTTGCGGTCACGCGTCTGCGGGGCGTGGTTGGAGGACGTCGAGGCCTTCTTCTCGTGGCGCGGCGTGCCTGGGTGGGCGTTGGGCGGCTGCGAGGAGCGCGAGCTGGACGGCCCATGCTGTGGCTTCGAGGGGTTGTGAGACACCATGGCGGGCGCGCGCTCGCTTGTCGCTGTCGCGTATCGCTTTCGTCTGGCCCGCGGCCAGCTGCCGGCAAAGTGGCTCGAGGGCGGCCTGCTGCCTTATTCGCGCGGCTGTCTGCGTCTGCGTCTGCTCGCAGCAGCAGCAGTCGAAGGCGGTGAGTGCGGTCGTTGCGGGGGTGGGTCGCAGGCTTGGGCGCGCATTCCTCATACAAATTGCTGTTGCAGAGGATGCAGTCGAATCCTGCGCGCTGTTGTTGTCAGCGCCGGCGCGCTGGCTGGCGGGGTCTGTGGCAGACGCCCGGTGCGTTATATGGCAGATTAAGCTGCTCGCGTGTTTGGGGATCCCAGCTGCGAAGGGGGACGGGCGCTGTGATGTAATTGCCCCCAACGTAGCCTGCTACTGCGAAGAGAATTGCGCGATGGAGAGCTCTGCGGGCGACGCCTGGCCTGCGGCGTGCACTCGAGCATGCGGGGTATGATGACGGAGTGGGTGTGGGAGAGAGTCAGTTGCGGTGAGACAGCTGCATGCTTGATGTTCGAAACCAGCTAGGCTTCGCTGGAGTGGTCGCGACTCGACAGCACATTCTTCCAGCATCACCACCATGCACTACGGGACAATTGGCAAGCTGTGTGCCTCACGATAGTGCGACGCGTCTGGAGGAATACACGCCATGAATCAGGTACCTGCATGAGCAGGCGGTCCGAGCCTCTCACGAACTCACGTGCAAACAGTCTTTGTCGTCCCCCTTGTTCATTAGATAAGACGCAGATCTGGGGCAAATCAATGTCTAGCCTCAAAGAAGATGGTGCCAACTGCGACTGAGGATGACATGCCGGTAGCCATCTCGTCGACTGGCTCTGCGAGTGCATAGAGCCCCCAACAACATTTCTGGTCTGCAAAGTCAGGGTCTCAGGGTCATCGGTCAGCATGTCCCTGCACTAACAGACCCTCGAGCTTAGTCAAGCTTCAGCAAACGTTCCAAGGTTGCTTTTCAAGTGGCGAATGTCATGACTTACATCTGCAGGGCAGACATGACAGACAGATGACGGACGTGGATAAGCGAACATTAGCACCAAGCATGCGAGGGAGGCTGCGTAGATCTTTGGTTGATCAGGGTATCATTACTCTCATTGTGTTTTAGCTATCTATGTTTTCGCCAGGCGCCGCCCGTATGCATTATCAGTCGTCAGTCGAGGAGTTGCCGCTTATCGTCCAGCAACAACGTTCAGGACACCGCCGTCGACAGCGATGATCTCGCCGTTGACATAGTTGTTCTTCGTGAGGAAAAGCACGGCCTGTGCCATCTCCTCGTCCTGACCGGCGCGACCCTGGGGAACGTGGCCCTTGTCCTGAATCTTCTCATCCGGCACATGGCTCTTCTGGTTCTCGTCGCTCTCCTTGGCTGTCATCTCTGAAGGGAAGTATCCAGGAGCAATCGAGTTGACCCTGATCCGGATCTTCTGGAACTCAGCTGACATGAGCTTAGTCAGGTGGACGGTGCCACCCTTTGCAGCATTATAGCTGAAGTGGCCTTGGGCATGGCGCATAATACCAGACATCGAGCTGATGACGATGACTGATGCGGACAGGTGGCCGTGGGTTTCAGTACCTGCCTGGAGGAGGGGCAGCAGAACAACAGTGGTGAAGTAGACGGAGCTGACATCAGTGTTGTAGGTGTTTGCCCAGTCCTCGAAGGTCTCGTTATCCCAGAGCTTCTGCTTCATCTCCGTGGCCTTCTCTGCATCAGGCTCAGCCTTCCCACTGCTGATACCCGCTGCAGCGACGAGAAGGTTGATGTACTTCTCCTTCTTCGACAGCTCCTCGTACATCTTCTCGAGGTCCTCCTTCTTGGTGACATCGCACGGGCTGAGTGCGATGATAGAACCTCCTTCCTTGGGGTCATGGCTCTTGACTGCCGTCTCGAGGACCTCCTGGCGACGACTTGTGATGTAAACTCGCGCACCTAGAATTCTCATCAGGAAACACTTTTTCAAACGGGTGTATCAGTTTTACCGTTGGCAGCCAATGCTTGTGCAGCCATCAGACCAATGCCCGAGCCACCACCAGTGACCACGCAGACATAGTCCTTGACTGAGAACAGCTTTGAGGCTTGGAGGTTGTGTGTGCTTGCCATTGCGTTGATTTGTGTGAGGAATTTCTGGTAATCAGTGCTTCTTGTGGTATAGAGAAAGGTTCTTTCCCACTGAGAAGAGTCTTTATACGCGCTGATTGCGTAGAGGGGAAATGTTTTGGTCATGACGTACTGACGATGCGTGCGCTACAGGTGTCAACCGCCATCCGTAGTTCACGCCTTCCGCAACATGGTTAGAGCCAAACACCCCCGTTGTGGCCTAGCACGTGGATCCACTTAGAATTATCTCAGCCGCGACGCGTCTCGACGACTTCGACATCTCGTGCCGGCGTTGAACATCGAAAGGGCGGCCGCATCAGGCATTGTATATTATTGTGCATTTCACTTCCTTCTCCACCTTCGTTTTACCGCTGCATTTGACTCGTAACCCTCCTGTAGCGGCTTTCACCGGTCGCCCTTTCAAAGTTTCGAAACTTTCCTGGGCTTGTAGCACGTGCTTTCCCAGCTTCCACCTCGCAGCCTAGAGGTAGTCAGCCTCGCGACCATATTCTTTCTTTTCTTCTCTGTACACTCATATTCTATCAACTTTACATTCTTTTGTTAATATGGATCCGGCACTACCACCATCAACCGACTTGGTCGTCGCACAGCCGCAGCCGCAGCATCCAGCCGGCGACCCAAACCAAACCTGGCCTGAACCTGTCGATACACCCGGCATCCTTCCACGCCATCTCATCCGGTCAGCATCCTCACATCTCCCTTTCCTGGAGATCATACATCGATTACTGTACCGCATACGGCCAGACTCCCACAGCGACCTGGATCAGGTTCTGGCGGCGATAGCGCTCTACAGTGCCGCAGTACCTGCGTACAGATACCTGAAAGACTTCGTCAAATGGGCTTTCACCGTTCAAGTGACCATAGCAGACAGCGATCCTGCTGCAGCAGATGTCCTAGCTTGGATGAGCGTCGAGGTCATTCAGAACCGTCACAGCAGGAGCGCCATGATCGTCACCGACAACGGTTCGCAGCAGGACACGATGAACCGGCACCAACCCCACTTCATGATGGGACATGGCGGCGCACGTTACAGGAAGCAGAGACGCAGAGGATCGGTGGACAACGAGGTGTCGTGCTCACCTCCTATTGGATCGCGGATCTTCTGGGTCGGTCTCCGTCCGTTCCTCTTCGACCGTGTAGGACAATCGTCAGGTCAAATGCTTCCGGGCTACAGTAACAATGGTCTCGACGCAAGCGGCAGAATGACCAACGCCCTTACCATCACCACACTGGGTTGGAACCTAGGACCTCTCAAGGACTTTGTAAGGCACTGTCATCAGTGGAAGAAAGCCAACATGACCGGCACGACAACGGTGTACTTTGCCGGAGGCAGCACGTACGATGCCTACGGCGGTGGAGCATGGCAGTCCATTATCAAGCCAGTGAGGAAGCTCGACACCATCGACATGGATGAGAGCACCAAACTGGATCTCGTACGCGATGCTGAATACTACTACAGCGACCAGTCTAAGCAATTCTTCGCAGACTGCGGTATACCCTATCGCCGAGGTTACCTATTCTATGGCCCACCTGGTACTGGAAAGACGTCCTTCAGCGCCGCTCTTGCAGGTCATTTGGGCTGCGACATCTACCACATCAATCTGGCATCCGGAGACATCACTGATGGCAAGCTGCACAACTTGTTCCTTGGCCTTCCGCAGAAGTGCGTTGTTGTCATTGAAGATATTGATTCGGCTGGTATTGGTCGCGAGGTCACAACGGAGTCGCAGCAGGCGGCGGCGGATGTCGATATGCAAGAACAAATGATGCCGCCTCAGTACAGGATGAGGGGGATGCAAATGAGGGGGATGCAGATGGGTACACCGGCTGGTCCTCAGAAGGGACGTAGCCTCATCACGCTCAGCGGTCTTCTTAATGCCATCGACGGAAATGCTTCGCAGGAAGGCCGTCTTCTCATCCTTACATCGAACAAGCCGGACGCACTGGACGATGCCCTCACGCGGCCGGGCCGAATCGACAAGAAGGTGTACTTCGGCAACATGAGCCAGTCAGCGGGCAAGAGCATCTTCATGCGCCTCATCGGTCGCTCGGCGCTCGCACACGACGCTGTCTTCTCGATGGCGTATATCGAGCAGTGCGCGGCTGAATTCGCGGGGAAGGTGCCCGCGCACACTTTCACCCCTGCGCAAGTCCAGAACTTCCTGCAGGGATGTCGCGGTGACCCTAACAAAGCTCTCGCTGATATCGACAACTGGGTCGCTGAGAATCGTTCTACTTCTATTACTACAGGCTCTTCCAGCCCGATATCGAATGCGACGATGGTGGAGGCGGAGGAAGGTGAGCACGAGACGCTGGGGATCCCAGTGATCAAAGGAGGCATGCATGCTGCATAGTGGAGGCATACAGAATATTGGGGACTTTGAACATATAGGGTTTTGGGTGCGTCGTATGTTATTGGGTTTGTTGCATATTGCCGCATATGACGCATGTACAGCTGGCGTCTTGGGAGTCAGTCAACAGGAATCGAGTTCTTAGCAAAACCGTAATTCACACCACATTATAAACTCATTCTTACCACCTATTGACAATTGAAGTATCTTGAATGCCTCCTGCCGAAGGTGCGAAGGTCCGAAAGGACGAAATACGAGCACAGCTCCTCGACAGAATTCTACAAACGCACAGTGTCTCTCAGGCAGCTGAAAAGGTCAGCTATGAGAATGGAAACGTTGTAGCAGCCAGGGCTTCTATCAGGTCGCGAGAGCCTCACAGAGACGGCGTGACTGCCTCCCACAATTCTTTGTACATGTGGCTTACAACCGACTTTTTCTGCAACCTGACACCCCTATCTCGGACAGATCAGCGAAGCTTGTCGGTACAAGTCGCTCCCTAGTCGGCCGATTTCCCGGCAGCAATCGACACCGTTCTTCAAATTGCCGAAACGAGACATCTGCGAAGTCAGGGTGCATGCGGTGGTAGAATTGTCGGCGCGTAGAGAAAGGGCAACTTGCGCGACAAGTCCAGGCGCTGTCTCAACAGCGTTCGCCGTGGGAGGGAGGCGGCCAATCAGAGCCTTCTCAGCGGCGCCGATAGCTTGAGACCTTTAACACGAGATTTGTTCCTCGAGCAGTGGCAGGTTCTGGTTGCGATGCGATTACTAGTGATCAGTCCATTTCAACATACTATGGAGGGCAAGAAGTGACCGTTGTCGATGACGGTGGTCCGAATTGGTGAAACGCGCCGAACGAAGGAAATGGTGGGCGTCCACAGATGAGGTTGTTCAGCGCTGCAGGATTTGCTCAGAGGAAGAGTCGGTATCAAACAGTCCCGCGAAGCGAAAAATGATGATAACATGTTAGCCGAAGGACTGAGTAGAGTTGAGAGCCGTGTGGCTGTGGCTGATGATTGAGCTCTCTGGCTAAGAGTTTAGCCGAGGCGAACTGTTACTCAATTCGCAATGATTCTACAGTGCTCTCAAGAAACACGACGGGTCTTCTGCGTGGATAAGCATCTTTCAGAACAGACATTGCTTACAACATGTCGAGCTTTGTGGGGTCGTGAAGCAGCTTAGAACACGTGTTCGTACTCCAGCTTGAGGCAGTCAAGACTGGGTAGTACCTGGGTAAGCGCAATCACTACCATAGGTATTGCCACTTCGTCACCACCACGCTTTGGTCTCTACGGGAGCCCAGAAACCACGCTTTTCCAACGAGAGCAATTCATCTTGACCACTATCGACTGTGAAACGGGGTTGTTGGAGCGTTAAAGTTTTGACATCGCCTAAATATCCGGCTTACCTCATGGTGCCAGTCTCTCGTCAGCCTTTACTGTCGTCGCCTTGAAAGCTGCATAGATCACAACAACGCTCTAAATGACCACATAATGAGATCGCAGATAACCGGTCTGCCTCGTCCGCTTGGGATTTCTGGCCGGATATTTCAAACCACATGGGCGTCGTCAACAAGGCGAACTCGTGCCCCGCTTTGCACGACCTCATGTGGCTGGGATCTGTGCAAGCTGAACAAGAATCGATTCAAAGCGTCATCCACCACCGCGTTTCTGAATACGTCGATACAAGAACGTATGGTCCCCACTTACGATAAGCGTCCTGTTGTTCAAGACATCCCTCATCGGTCATTGCATGTATATATTGCCAGCGGATTACTGTGACTACAAGGGCAGGTTGCGAGCATGTCCCATCACTTGACATCCTTCGAGCCAGCAGCCGTGGTGGACGCTGGATCTGTTCGGAACCCCTCTCAGCTGGGATTACGCGCGACAGGGATGAACCCGACAGATACAGATGGCCTATCAAATGCGAGGTTCAGAGGCTAGTGTGGCTCTACTGCGCATGTTCGATAGAGATTGTCATCACCCCTGGAAACTCTATAATGTCCGCATTGCCACTCAAAAGAGTGACTGTATCATGGCCTTAGTGGACTGACCACTGACTGATATGAAGACACTATTGCCATGGCCTATGGGATACCATTTCAGAGAGATCTTACATCTATGTCTTCAGGATCGACACTGCACACAGCCCACGGATGGCTCACAGAATGTCAGATGGACCATTTGTGCCATGATGCCACCCCCAGCTTGAGACAAGAGTGTGAAACGAAGCATCGACCAGCACGCATGATCAATGTCAATGCATTTCACAGTCTTTCATAAGATGTGCGTGTTGTGAAACTTGATTCGGCTTGCGAATATGCCGCTCTCAGCTCCTTCTGGGGACGAGAACCATTCATGAGAACGACTTCACGGTCATTATCGCTACGTCTAAGGCGCATACCTTTTACAGCACTTCCCAGGTCATTCAAGGAGGCCATAATCATTACTCGAGGACTGGGTTACCGCTACATATGGATCGATGCTCTCTGCATCGTGCAAGACTCAAGTGGAGATTGGAAGCGTAAGTCTGCAAAGATGGCGGTCGTTTACAGTCAGGCTGTCGTTACCATCTCCGCAACCTCCAGTGACTACGTCAATAATGGTCTATTCAGTCAACGCAGTGTCAGCAGATTGCCACGCATGCGGCACAGCATGTCCCTAGGCAGCCCATCACGAACAGAGCTTCTGCTATATCGTGGGTATGAACCAGAGGGCCCGATCGAGATCGCGGAACCAAGTCTTGCTAATCGCTCTTGGGCTTGCCAGGAGAGGATCCTATCGCCTCGGATTCTCCATTACACAGACAGTCAGCTCTGCTGGGAGTGTGAGAACACCTTTCGTAACGAGGAAAACATACATGCCTTTAGTGTCAACGAGAACACATACTGCGCACCTGCTATTGCTCAGCGGCTTGTCAATGAGGCCGAGGCGTTCATGCAAGTATTTGTATGGTACCACGAATTATTATGAGCAGTATACAGCACGGCAATTGACAAGGTGGACCGACCGCTTACCAGCTGTGTCTGGCCTGGCTAAGCTCCTTAATACCGACATAGGCATGACTTATATCGCCGGCCTGTGGATGGAGTGGCTATAATTTGGGTTGTTCTGGTGCATGATAGACTGCGCACCTCACCCTGAGATCAATCCAAGCCCGTCTTGGTCCTGGACCGCTGTCGAAACTCAAGTGTCATGGAGAATGTTGGTCTACGACTATTGCCCCGATGCATGTCTCGCTTTAGAGCGATACAGTGTTGATCTGCAGGGCTCGGATAAGTACGGTCAAGTTGGAGCAGCTACGTTGACGCTTCGGAAAGACTTGTGGCGTATGAAAATCCGCATCAGTCCGGGTAGAAGCAATCGCTTCCAGAATGATCCGCACATGAACGGCGACTGGAGTCCAGAGCTCCAAGACATCCACGGTCACTTCTTGGGAGATGCTAACCTGGACCGAACTCCCGATGATGAAGATTCGTCGCACTTTTGCTGGCATCAGATGCTTCGAGCCATGACGATAACAGACAATGGCAAGCATGGAATCTGTCGTTGCTCATACCCCTACCCGAGTGTAGCGGCTCATACTAACGGATTGGAATCGCCTACATTCGACAGGACATCTACAATCCAGTACACGTCAACACGACTTCCTGGCTTCAGACAGCAGAAAGACGAATCATCACTATCATTTGATGTTCACAAGGATCATGTTGTATAGATCATTCTTATGAGGTCGGTAAAAGAATGCATTATTCATTATGAACAGTTCTGTCTGGGTCATAAGGAGAGTCATTCCACTTGATGTGGTGTCAAATGAATATACAAAGAAAACCAGTAAATCCACTCGGACTATATTTCAAGTCCGATCCATACCCCAATGAGGTCTACCAAGGCTCACTTGCACATAATTCTCTAGAAAATCCATGATACCAAGGCCTAATGTGATGCTAACACTTGCGCGCTTAGCAGGATCACAGCGCACGCCCTTCCCCACTAATGTCAGTAGAGGCTGCCTACTAGTCCTGACAGCATAGACATCTTTTCTAACAAGTACCATCAAAAGCTCAGCGCTTAGCAAGCTTTGACGAATTAGCTTAATTTCAACAAAGGGCTCAGGTTGTGATTATCTTACCTCTGACGTATAACCCGAGAGGGCTTGGGTTGTAGTCCTGGAAGTACTCAAGGGAGAAGTCACCCTCGCTGCAGATCTCGTAGCTGACGGTCTGGCCAGCAGCGCAAGCACCAGAGGTGACAGCGTACGAGTTGCCAGGGGCGACGCTCATGGAGGCAAGATCAGACTTCTTGCCAGGCTGGTTGGCGTAAGTGGTCTGCTGGTTGGCAGGGCTCTGGAGCTGGGTAAAGTCGACCTTGCCGGAGCCAGAGACGGTGAAAGAAGAGGTCTCGAGGTCTTTCTGCTCGGGGAACAGGAAGACGACGGAGCAGGTCTTGCCCGAGTAAGAAGAGGGGATGTCGAAGTTGAAGATCGAACAGGTGTGGCTGTTGACCTTGCCGTTGTACTGGGTGCCGTAGGCCTGGTTGGGCTGCTGCGAGTCGACAGGAACGATAAGGTGGGGGTACTGGTAGTTACCATTCAGATCGGTCGGGCACTTGTTGCCAGATTGAGCAGGAGCGGAAGGAGCGGGAGCGGGAGCACTCTGGGCAGGAGCCGAGGGCTTAGGTGCAGGGGCGCTGGGAGCCGGAGCGGAAGCAGATGGCTTAGGCGCAGGAGCACTCTGGGCAGGCTGGGATGGCTTGGGTACAGGCATGCTCTGAGCAGGGTAGCTCTGAGCGGGCTGGGATGGCTTGGGAGCGGGCTGGCTCATGGCCGGCTGGCTCATAGCTGGTGTGGAAGGCTTGGGGGCCGATGCACTGGGAGCAGGAGCAGAAGGCTTAGGGGCGGGCATGCTCTGAGCTGGGTAGCTCTGTGCAGGCTGAGACGGCTTAGGAGCGGGCATCGAAGGCTGAGGAGCAGCAGTGCTCTTAGCAGGCTGCGAGGCAACAGGAGCACTCGACTGTCCGGAGCCAGCACCGCAAGATCCGGCTGAGCTCAAAGTGATCTCAACGCACTTGTCCTGGCCAGCAACGGGTGTAGTGTAGACGTTGTACTCGGAGTCGGTAGCAGGGCAAGCGTAGAACTTAGAGCTGCCGTTGTAGGTAACAGAGCCGCTGGAGCCGATGGCAAAGCCGGTTGTGGGGCTGGCACCGACATCGCACTGGAACTGTGTTGTGGGAGGAGTGAGGATGCAGCCGCGACCGTTTGAGTCGGTGAAGCCACCGTTGCTGAGGCAGTAGCAGCCTGTTGGGTGTCCGCCTCCGACACGGTTCTGACCATCACCGAGCTGACCAAGGACGCCAGACTGGCCGCCAGAAGCCTTAAGCTGAATGCACTGAGAGGCCTCACGGGCAACGAGCGCGTTGGCGCCGAGGCCGAACACGACTTGAGCGAAAGCGTACTTCATCTTGGAATGATCTGAAGTTGATTGAAGAAAAACAACGGAAGATGAGGTTGATGATTGACACTATTGAAAGGAGCAAGACTTCTTATACCTGATGCGTTCTCGTATGCCCTCCGATCGATGACATCGAAATCAGCACTACGACCCACCGTAATGGTCCACAATACGACTACTATCCTGGTGTTGTACCACTGCATGCTTGTCAACCAACTTATCGATAATGACGATATCGAACAGCGCAAGCTCAAGACTTGGCAACGACCGAAGCTCAAACATGGGATCAAGCTCCGCCGCGCCTCGTTTTGGCAAGTGGGCCGTTCTCGATGGAGGTAAATGTCGCAGACACGTAACAGCATGCGCTGGCATTGGCCGTTCAAGCGAGTCTTCCCCAGAGTTTTGTACGCCAAAGCCGTTAGCTAGTGGATCGCCCGCTCGCTTTGGAATTGACGTAGACGGATGGACAGGAACATTACCGCAAGCACAACTCTGCATTATAGTGGCCGGTCGATCGAGTTTTCTGGGGACGCGCATCAAAGCGTGGCTGCCATTCGTACATCCTGAGGCTGTGCCTCCTGCAGCCAATATGTAAACCACGGTGCCTCCCCGACTTGCACCTAATGAACACACGGTTGCGCGTGTACTTGCTTCTAGAACACAAGCTTAGTACTACCAATGGTAGGCACTCAGTATGAGCGATCGAACAGCGAACAGGATAGGTTCTGTACGCGTGGCAAAAGCGGGCGAGGCGGGATGTTCTCAATTTAGAACTTGTCAGGTCCGGATGCTCCGATATACGTGTGAGTGATGAGCGAATAAGCTTTTCCGTGCTGCGCTAAAGTCTGTCACCCCAGAATCTGGTCGATCAGAATAAAGTGTGGAGTAAAATCCGACAATGATGCAAACCACGTGATCCCAGCTCACATCGTCGTATGAGAGAAGCGGGACCAGGCAGGTGGGTGCCTGAATATTTTTGTTGAACGAACGAACGAGCGACAGCGCCGCGGAAATGGGACAAATCGATGAGAGGTCCGAAGCCGATGTGCCGAGACTACTCATAGCGTTGCGACGGAACAACAAGTGGCTCAGAGATCTTCGTTGTGGCTAGGTACGGATGCCAGTTCACCGGTCGTCCATGGTCGCGAATGAGAGGCCGGTACTTCCGTGAGACTGGAGATTCTCGTTTCCAATGCACACTTCGCCTGTGCCTATCCTGCTGCCTCCAAGTGTTGTCTCCAACTGCTACCCACTCGAAAAGCACATGACGATGTATTCCTTCGAGGCTACCATGCTTGCCGCATGTCCTCTCTTTGAAGCATGGCTTCGATATCGTGCGGGCCTGCGTGTAGCCCTTCACCCCAATATCTCGATGCAGGCCGACAGCAGCTGTCAACCGGTGGTGAGATCAGCGTTGTCTGCCGTGACTGCCGTCTGCGAGCTTGAAACCAACAAGCCTCTTTCTGCCCGTTCTCGTATCCATCTCTTACATGTCTGACGTCTCTTGCTCAAGTGCCTCGATGGTTCGCACACTGTGTTTTCAATGCTGTGGGTTGCAGGCCCCACGATGCCAGCCGAACAGAGGCCGAATAAAGCCGCACCGGACGCGTCCCTCAACTTGCTGAGTAAATCCCATCATCTTTCGCCTAGAGTAAAGCAGGAGTTGTGCCAAAGACGCGTCAACGCGTCCTGTGAGCCATTCTCGAGATTGAGATGTGCGCGGATTTGTCAGATGAGAAGCGAGTTTCGTGACGTCATCGCTCCGATTTTGGGAAAGGACAGGGGCAGAGGCAGGCTGTCGCCTTTAGACCCATGTCAACACCACATGCCCTCCTGATATCTTCGTCCCAGTTGCCAGACATTTTTGTGAGTTCGCTGCTGTGTGAGTCGCTCACGAGTTGCGACTGCCGGTGATTGAAGGAGAACAAACCTCAGCCCCAGTCAGCACTACAGCGAGGCTTGCACAGCCTTGCATGGCGCCATTCCCTACACGCTCACGCTTTGCCCTGTTTCGAACCACCTCCAATCTGCAGCGCATCAACTACGACCGATCCAGAATTGCACATGCTCCCCTCAGCCTCACAGAACATTGATGGCGTTCTAAAGGTAGATCAACAACAGGGGCTCGAAGCCCTGAGGGTGCCATATTCCCTGTCAAACTGGGGTCGAGCTGAGATGTCTCCAAGTACAAATACAGAGACGCCTCTCTCAAATGCAGGCGATATTTTATTGAACTGTGAGTTCGTGGTAGTCAACATGCGTGTCACAAATCTCTGCTCGATTTTCTCCATTTTTCTCTCAGCCTTTGCCAGCGCGGCAAGCGGGTATCCAGAGCTACCAGCATCCTGTCCTCAAATTTTGCCTGCACCTGCCGCGGTGTCGCTTCCCAATTACTTTCTCCCTAGACCCATCAAAGACTCTCAAGTTGATGACATCGAAACCATCCGTCAGACTCTCCACTTCTACGCTCTCGTCCTCGACAGCAAGGCCTTCCCTCTCCTCGACCGTGTCTTCACGCCTACAGCCACAGCCAACTACTCGGGCCTGGCAGGCATCTTTGAAGGTCTTCCAGCCATCCAGACGTTTCTGGCGGGTTCCCTTACGGATTACCCGAAAACACAGCACCTGATCGGTAATCACATTATCGACGTGTGTGCATCGAAGAATGCCGTCAGTCAGACATATTTCCAGGCTACACATTTTCCGAACACAACAGCGGGTATCTTCACCGCATACGTGACGCATCAGGATGTATGGGAGAAGACCAAAGACGGTTGGAGGATTGTGTACAGCAACTTTGGCATCACGGTAAGCGCTTTACTCATAAAGATCTAACTCGAAGGCAATGTGCTGACACCAGTCCAGGGAAGACGATGAGCGGCTGTGCGAACAGAAGTTGAGTGCCTTAGGAACTCTAGACTATGCGACGATACTATAGCCTAATAATGCCTCGAATGCTATTTCTAGGGAATCTGTACGTCAAGCTTGTACGTTTTGCCAGCCTGCACATCCTTGACAATGTTCCCCTTCACCTCTTCTCCGTCCAGTCTCACACTCACATTCTTCATGTCTCCGCGCTTGATCTCGACATCAAAATCGGCTTCCCTAAACTGCCTTCTCACCTTGATGCCATTCCAACCCTTCGGCAGCCTGGGATCGATCTTTAATCCTTCCTTGACGCCCCTCAATCCACACAAGCCCTCGATAATGCACCGATACACCCAACTCACCGTGCCGGTGTTGAATAGTTGCGAACTGCGTCCAGCTGTGCGTTGCAGCTTCTCGACACCCCAGCCACCACGGTAATAGTTCGGAATGAATACTGGCAACTGACCTCTGGCACGCAGGTCGTCATCTCCTGGTCCAGCGATCATTTTGCGGATGCAGTCATACGCACGATCTGCCTCGTCGATGGTATATAGCGCCCAAGCATAGAAAGATGCTGCATGGTTGTACACACTGCCGTTCTCGCCCTGTCCGGGATATTTCTGGGTAACGCGACCCACATCCTCGCGCATCGCAGTGAAGGCTGGCGCAAACATCAGGATGCCGAATGGTGTTGAGAGTTGTTCGTCGATCTGGGGCAAAATCTTTTCGATCTTATCGGGCGAAGCTGCGCCGCCGAGGATACTCCATGCCTGTGGATTGAGCCAGATTCGACCTTCCTTGTCCTGATTGGTGCCAAAGGTGACGCCGTCATCTGTGATGCCTCGAGAGAACCAGTCGCCATTCCACAGATGTTCGTTGGCTGATTTGTTGACAGCCTCTGCACCTGCACGGTACTCGTTCGCGATATCGGTCTTGTCGACCTGATCGCAGACATCGGCCCAGAGATTGACCGCATATGCAGTAGCAACCGTGAGCCACCCTGATACGCCAACGCCTTTCGGTCCAACCATGTTCATGGGATCGCACCAATCACCCTGGGCGATGTAGCTCAGGCCACGAGCGTCTCGCGACTTGGAGGAGAGCAGCCAATCCATTGCGCGGCTGAAACGTTCGAAGACTGTGTATGTGTCGCCATGCACGCCCTTGATCTCCTTGTCAAGAAGTGAGTAGTCTCCTGTCTCGCTGAGATAGATCTCAAGTGCAATTGGAAGCCACACGCAGTGGTCAGTATGGGGGACTTGGTTGATGTATTTCAACTCAGCGCCCTCGATAAGCAGGATGCCATCGGGCATAGCTCCGCTCTTTTCCTGTTGTCCAATCGCAGTGAGAATCGCATCGCGACAGGTGTTGGGTTTGACAAATGCCATGCCCATGTTGTCTTGCAGGTAGTTGCGCGTCTGGGGATCGGTTGTGAGTCGGTTCACGTCGCCGTGATAGTATACTTGACGAGGCAACCAATTGTTGATGAAGTTGTCGAGATCTTTATCCGGTGTCTCAATCTGGATACAACCACTTCCTGCTGCGATATAGGCTTCGTACTCTTTTCGTGCCTGTGCAAAGCCAGCTTCGCTCAGGTACTTCTTACGCACAGAAAGCACTTCCGCCTCATTGAATGCTGGGCCCAACAGGAAACGGTATTCCTCAGAGCGGTTTGTCTCAAGCTCCACCTGGTATTGAACGGCAGCTGTAGGTGTCTCGTACCGCGCATCGCTATTGCTCAGGTGTTCCGCCTTCAACGCGTCAGGATCGTGTAGGGTGCCTTCGCCTTCGAAAGCTTCCTGCCTAGCTTCCCACGCAGTCGGTTTGTGTTCGCACAGGAAGTACGTTCTGTCTTTCAGATACTTGGTCTTTGGATAGTCCTCGGCCTTCTGATACGGCGTTTTGCAGCTCCCCACAATGCCACACACTCTTTCGTTCCACTCCGCCTCTTGATTCATCCAGGACATATATCCGAATGGGAAGTAAGGATACAAACTGATCCTCCGCTTTCGATTCGAAAGGTTGGTTACTTTGACTGTCCATAGCTCGGCCACGTCTTCTGTGGGTAGTAGCAGGCTCATCTCTATCCTCACACCATCTTTCTCCACCGTCCAGGAGATATCGCTCTTTCCAACCGAAAATACATAAACATCCGGCTTAACTCGTACAGGCTCATGCGGCGCTGACCACACCTGCCGCGTCTCTTCATCTTTGACGTAGACGAAGCGGCCAGGGTGATGTGCGTAGTAATTCTGCTCCGGCTGCATAAAGGTCTTGGCTTCTAGGTTCGGCGCGTGGACATACTTCGCTGGCTCAGGCTGCATGAATTGTGCAGTTGCGTAGCCGCGGCAGGTGACTTGAATCATCATCTTCTGATTCCAGAGAAAGCCGCCGGCCTTGGGCATCGCGGTGGGGTCCATAAGCTCGTAACGGTCGCCATTGTGCGTTGAGCGGATCATGGTGACCAATTGGTAGGGCTTGTGGTCTCTAAACTGTCTCCTAGTTGTCGTAAGGAGAAGTCATCCAATTTCTTGTAGAGCCGGATGTATGATGCCGTTGGTCTTTGAGGAGAGGTCGTCAGACAAGAGCGTCCAGTGAGGAGCAATCCTCAGACTCGGTAACGGGACCGGGGTCATTATAAGGCTCGGGAATCAATAAGCCGCACCACGGGGAGCACAAGGAGGTACAAGCGAAACATCGGTGTGGTAGTGTGGGGTTCAGCCTAAAGAGGCAATCCTGAGGCGGTTAAACGGTCCGTGACGCCTTTAGCCAAGCGCGATGCGCTCGTGGGGGTAAACCGGAGTTCTTCCTTCTTGGCGTGTAACAGTGGAAACGTGATTGCGGACGTGACGGCGGAAATATATTCAAGAGGACGTGAGGAAGATAATGAGCAAGCAAGTGCAGTGGTGAGAAGCGGTGCATTTGTAGTCAAAAGAACGTCAATCAATGACCCGCGCGAGTATCGAAGGAACAAAAGGAGGTGTGCAACTACTCTGTAGCCAACTCGGCGCCTTCCCTGGCTGGAGAACCGCTGATGGTCTTATCCTACTGCTCAATCGTACCTTTCTTTGGCCTTTTGCTGACCATGACATACTTCCCAGTCTCTGGGAATGGGGTCCTCTTAGCCTTCTGAGCTTGTGCATGGTCCCACTAAGATGTTGAAGTCGGCTCGCCCGATAACCAATATCTCACTTTAGCGTCGCCATTGACACTGATGTAGCCATCTCCGATGCCAGTAAGTTTTATGTCTCCATGGAAACCGTTGTCTATCCGTGCGTTGCCAACACCTTTTGGGTGCATGAACAGTTCTTTAGTGTTGCTCTGAAAATCGTAAACCAAATTCGTACCATCAGAGAAGCACAGATGTAGAAGGCGACCACTGTTCAGCCAGTTGATGTCTTGAACGCTTCCCATTGATCGCCACTACTTGTCGTCTTCCATTTGATAGTGCTGCGTGATTCTGCCTTGGTGACCATCGAACGGACGCCAGACGTAAGCATGCTTCCCGGCACACAGTGCGATTTGATTTCCATCTGGATGCCAAGCAACGTTGCGGCACCAGTCGAGGAACTTTTCCGGGAAGGTGGACCTACCGCGACCGTCTAGAACATCATGCACGACGATGGCTTGCCCGTTTGCTGTGCTCCAGACTATGTGCTTCGAGTCGGCAGTGAAGGCGCCTGTCCATGCCTGCCCACCTCCGGAGGTAGTCCATTCGAGCTTGCCTGTCTCTGCGGAGTACATTCGCAGGGTTCCATCCCAAGCTATTGAAGCAATGTGCTCGTTGTCGGGACTGATGGCAGACCACATGATAGCATCGGTATGACCAGAGAAGCGGTGCAGCTCGGTTCCGTGGACGACGTCCATTACGACGACATGTGGCAATTCCTCAGGAGGTCGCATACCGGACTGTATCGATTTGTTCTTGGTGTGGTAGAGGAACATCTTGCCGCTGCTGCTAAATGGTGTCGAGCCG
This sequence comes from Didymella keratinophila, assembly GCA_011058865.1. Lineage (NCBI taxonomy): Eukaryota > Fungi > Ascomycota > Dothideomycetes > Pleosporales > Didymellaceae > Didymella > Didymella keratinophila. The sequence continues at coordinate 136,191 of SWKW01000011.1, read as the reverse complement.
AAGCCTCCAAATCCTGCATCATCGAAGGTGGTACTGTGTCGACGACGGTGCATTGTAGCTACGGCAGTCAGAGCTTTCGTGAAATCTGCATGTAACGACGATGCCGTGACAAACTCCTTGGACCACTCATGCCTCTTTGCAAGATCAGGGAGGATTGCATCGACCGCCTGCGTTGCAAATGCAGATGCATTGATGGGCTCTTCTTGATCCAGTAGGCGACCTTGTTCGTCCAGCTCCCAGAAGACAAGCTGGTTATTGAGTCCGCTTCGACTGCCTTTATCCGTGGCGTTACAGACAAGAGCATATGCTGGCGTCGGCCCTTCGTAGTCCGCTTTGTCGACTGATGGACATACAGGAGCAAAGATCAAGTGACCGGCACCATCGAGCACCTGACGGAGTTCCTGTGACTCGATGTGGTAGATGAGGATGCGCTCGTGACCGGAGGTGATGGCGAGCAGTGTACGATCGTAGCTGATAGCAGCGTAAAAGCTCTCATAAGCCTTCTCCGGCTGTCCGTCAAGTCGAGCCAATGCGTCTCGTCTCCCCACTGCCTTGGACGTCCGGCCGCGTACTTTGCGACTTCGCCATCGAGCTCGAAATCGTACAACGGGTGCAGGGGAAACGTCCACTCCTTGGTGAAATCCTTGCGTGAGACGCATCTCATCTTAGGCTTCTCGTCCTTCTGAGGGGTAGCTTCAATCGTGGCCATGTTGGTGTTGCTGCCTTCAATTCCTGCATGTCAGTAACCATTTATGCCGATGCCGTTGCGGCTGCCTGAAACTTGGCAGTCCCTCTTGTGAGCCGGGCTCCGCATTAGATGCACACTATACATGCAGGTCTGCAACGAATGAGAATGCAAGCAGTGCCAAGAGAAGAGATAAAAGAACATTCTTAAGAACAGGCAGCAGCAATGCAGAAAACTTTGCTTGCTAAATGTGTGAGCTGAAACGAAACGCCAATCCCATGGATTGCCGACCACCCATCGAAGCTCGACCGCGCCGAGGAACAGGAGCAAAGAGGATAATACAGCAGGGAGAGATGCCAGATTGACTCACCAGTTCGAGACCATTGACAGTAAGCTAGCTACAAGAGCAGCGCGCTGTCGTTGGTCACTCGAATCCATTAATCTGGGGCATTGCCTTTGTTCAGCAATCATGCATCAACAGATGCTGGGACAAACCCAACTGCTGAACCCACACTCGGGATCCGAAGACCTCGAGCGTGTTATGCCCGTACGTAATCTGATCGGTCAGGGTTGGTTTAAGGACATGCAGATCTGTAAGGCGAGCAACGAATGGAGGGGTCGCCGCTGGCTAGGCAGCCACATGGCCAAATTCTCAAAAGGCAAACCAGTATCGAGCCTGCAGTTGAACATCCAAGCGACTTCGTGAATGCGAGCATTGCAATTTTGGGATATGAGTATGTTGATGGAGAGAGATGTAAGGGACGATTGAAGAGAAGGCTGGAGGGGCCCACTTTCGAATTTAGCGCGTTTCCCTAGCGTGGCACGTTCGCGTCATCGCGCTTTTTCGAACATGTGTGCAAACTTCCACCTCGACTCATACTATTGCATGTAATCTCTGGTCAACACGTCACGAGTTCTCTCATGGAAGTAAAGACACAATGTTCTAATTTCCTCACTTCTAAACAATTGATTAAGGCGCCCCACACGGCAAGGCCAAAAAAAAAACAGATTCACCACTGATTACATCAGCTGGCGCGTAGAAAAGCAAATACAGCTATGAATGGAACAAAGTAGTATCTGGTCGTTAATATCTTCCAACGTTGTCCATCTATCGAGTCATACAAGTCCCGCAATCCGCGTTTCAATATTGCTTATCAAGACCTCTTACTAGGGGTACCAATTCTTCACACCTGACAATCCTCATCAGTCAGCTCGATATTCATATACAAAGGCATCGCGTTCCCAGATGTGACGTCCGCAGGAGGAGCTGGTGTTGCCTGTCTCCAAGCAACAAGCGGCAAGTCTTGTACCTTGTGCTGGTCCCGACCCTCTGCGATGTTCATCATACTCGGATAGTGCATGATCGAGTTCAAGTCGTACATGCCATCGGGAGTGACCGTGTAGCGGCGGTCTGCGCCGTCGAGACGGCCATTCTTGTCCTTGTGCTAGAGGTCGTAGTACTCTTGAGTCGAATAGTCGTGTGGTGCGAGACCAAGGCTTTTCCAGGGCTCTAGTTGAGAGTAGATGGGGCTGTTGCAGAGCTTGTCCATTGTCATCGTTGGATGGGAGGGGACGAGTTTCTCGGCTTCGGCATAGCCGACGAGGTTCTTACAATCGAAGTGGACGTAATGAAAGCCTGCTTTATGGTGAGTGCAGAAACACAAATATTTCGGAAACCACTTACGATCACCGCGCTGGTGCTCATGTGTAAGGGCTAGGACATGACCTATCTCGTGTGCGGTAAGCCAGTGCTGCAAGCCCGGCACTTTCATGTGCCAGTCGGCCCAGCTTAAGCGCATCTGGTGGCGGTGAGGACGGCTGTCCCATTCCTCTGGGTTGTATCCAATCGTTGCGTAGCCTCCGAACTGTATGTGTGGGTCTATCGTGATGACGAGGGTACCGCTGGGGACATTAGGATTCCCTTTTATGGTCAGAACTAAGCTTTTATCGCTAGATCAATCGCCTTGACTTACACTCTTCCCGCTCATCGTCGAGCCAACAGAAGACCATGCTGCCACTGTGCTTGTACTCCGAGAAGCCACCCAGACTATGACAACTTCCAGGACCGCCGTTACCCAGACGGCCATGCCACATTTCCCAACCACCTTGAATGGCATTCTCGAGCTTGGACTTGGTCTCAAGATCAGGCCAGCAATAATGGATGTTCACGAGACCGCTGTTGTCCCTGGGCCATGGTTGGAGAGGGCTCGTGCCGCCTAGAACATCTGCCCATCCCATGGCAGGGTTGGCTTCGTACTCGAGCAACGTCGCATTGTCGGTGTACTTGAAGTCATTGAAAGCGGGCATGCAGGAGGTTGCGGGAGTAGTGAAGGCCGTCAAGAGAAGCAGTCCGCGCCAGACTGAGAGGTAAGTCGGAGCCATCGTCATGTGTAAAAGGGTTTAAAGCACAGGAAGCTTTGTAGCTGGGTGTTGGATTGATTTTGTAGTGTGGAGACAGATTCTTTCGCGCTACTCCGGCCACTGATAGAGATGAGTGAAGGGGTGGGCTGCTTCGCCAGCTCTGGTTATAAGGGGCGGCTTAACCACAACTCTTCACCCAATCAATCAGCCCTGGGCTTTGATACTCCACTTTTCCACAGACCCATTCTCCATGTATCCCTTCAATACATCAGTTTGGACGTAAACCAGCCCCGAAAGTTGTCCATGGCCAGTCCCTGGGGTTCTCATCCAGCCATGAACCTAACCTTCCTTCTCGCTCTTCGACCTGTGGAGTGTTCGACGTCGTCCTGGTATGCTGCTGTTGACTCGAAGTCGGCCTGCTTGATGTTGTATCGAGTCGGACAGTGATCACCTGCGACCTATCGCTACGCTGCCGCGTGTCAAATAAACTCTTGACGCCAGGTCCAGACTTACTGCTGCAGAAGCCATGTTGCTCCAATCGAGCAAGTTTTCCGGCTCTTGATGTTGTGCCCTACGAAAGGCTCTGCGGAAGCGATTCGCAAGTCTGTGGTACGAGCGCTGCACTACGAGTACAAGTTCGAGTCTGCGCATTTGCTCAATCGAGCATGCTCTACTCCTTTGACCGGCTCCGGCATTGCTACTTGTATCTCTCGCCTATCATTGCATTCCTCCATGCTGCGCAGCTTCCGCGCAGTAGTTGTAGTTCACCTGATTCCGCCCCGGCAGTGCAGCCAGCCGCATACTATGGTAGTTCACCAGATCTCGACCCCACGCAGGGCTAGCAACAAACTTTAAAGTGGAGCCGCGCAGCAAGCTCAATTCGACATTCCAAACTCACTCACTCAAACTAGCAGCATTTGCACAAATCTAAACCCTACTTTCATGGTGGCCATGTGAATTGGTAATTGTTGACAGATTGAACCTGCGGGTAGTGACATACCCCGGCGATCCGAATCCGCGTCGACTTCCCCGAACGTCCAAGCAATCAGTCTCGCGTTTCAGGTGGCTTGCGCCTACACATGGCGAACACATGGCGAATGGACCCGAGAGTGCGGGATGTGTTGGGGGCCGCTCGTGGTGCTAGAGGGTGGTCAGTGTGTACCCCTAACCAGCCCTGCGATGGTCCGTGTGTGCCGATCAGAGTCAATCAAGATCACCCAGCCCTACTGAGTAGGGCAGTCCGGTAGGGATCCGGGGTTCTGGTTACTGGGATACTGGTGAAGGCACTGAGTCGAGCTCCTGACTAGCATTCTGGTAGACGTGGTATTTTCGGTATGCGGAATATTACATTGCTGGATCTGGCGAGCTGGGCGCCGTTGCGGGTAGCGGGTGCCGAATAGGAAGACTGCATTGATGAAATGGCAAGCCGAATGCCGTTCCGGGTGGTGAATGCCGAATGCACTGCCCTCTAGTCTATACCTAGTCTATACTTCGTATCTCTACCTCTTTGCGGAAAATGCTTGCAACCATCATAGCGTCCGTCGACCAGCGGAAAACAGGGAAGTTGTACCAGACAGGAGATTAAACATTAGGAGTTTTGAAAGTTTGTCGCTGGCTGTAAACCTGCCCGTAGCGCGCAGCTGAAGTAGTACATAGGAAATCTATTGTCATGATCCTGCCTCTCATGCTGCAGAGAAGGCTAGGGACAGATCTTTGGATAGCGAAAGTGGCTAGTGTCGGTCTGCTGTTCCTTGTGCAGAGCCTCCACATTTCATGAACACAATGTGGTTGGGGTTGTGGCCAACTCTTCTCACCCTAGACATTAAATCCTGTATCGTCGTAGATGTATTCTGTCGTGTTGAAGCCAAAGTCGATGCCAAAGTTAAACCCGGGCACGGGCTCGGACAGAATTGGATCCTCTGGTATTGTCGTCGTGAAACGGTCCCAGGATATCTGCTCATACAGTATTGGCTGGTGAACAGCGGGTTGATGGTCTATGGTATCTTTCTGCGGTGCCTGGGGCGGTTGCGCAGGAAACGCAATTTTCGAGAAGGCTAGCTGTGCGAGCGCAGCTGGATCATCGCCATATGTGAAGTACTCGAGAAGATCCTGTAGGTGGGGCGCCTTTCCACTCTCCGGATATCCTTCGACACGTCCTGTACTGGACAGGTTCCAACCAAAGTCGTCCCTGAGTTGTGGCTGCAATTGCAGGATGTTGACCCATTCTGCTTTGATGGCTGGCCGTTGGAGAAGAGACAAGATGACGTTGGTTTGATGCCAGTTCCTCATCGTCTTGCCGTCTTTTTCAAAATGCTGTGCAATATGGTTGCACCGATCTCTCCAGCTGTTGCTGAAATGCGTGCAGAAGCCGCATCCCCATCCAGTTCGGGCCTGCCGCTCATGCTTCGCTGCTTCCAGATGTCCGTCTCGATAGCATGTTTCGCAGTGATGTCGAGTCTCATGGTGGTGGAGAAAGTCCTTCTCGAGAAAATAGACAGCTCTGCAGAGCCCACATCTAAGAGCAAAGCGGCGTTCTTGGTAAGTCTCCTCGTGACGCTTCCAATCGTACTTTTCAATGAAGGGCTCCTCACAAGAGGTGCACCAGTACCGTGGCTCTCTTTGCGATCGTCGACTCCGTCGAGTCCGCGAGACACATGTTGCGAAGGGGTTCCTATCTGAGGATACCTGGCGCTTTCTAGGCTTCCGCTTGGACTTGGGTGACAGAGGCGAATCAGTTTCTCCAGCGGGGCTGGCAGCATACGATGATGCCATTGGAGACTCTTCGCCTATCGACGAACAGACGCTGGCAAGACTGGGTCTGCGTTGATTGTATGCCTGTTCAGACATGTTCGACATTGAGGAGTTTGTTGAAGCCATTGAAGACCGGTGCAAGAAAGAGTAGTCCGTAGAGATGGACAATCTTGGGTCTGAGAAAGAAGACGACCGTGTTGAAACTGACAGGCGAGGCGGCTGAAAGGGTGGCTGACATGGCGGCTGCAGAGGTTGTTGTAAAGGCTGCTGTGAAGGCTGCTGAGGTACTGGGCCTGATGTCCGCGGATGTAGACCCTGGCTTGGGGAGACTGCATGTATCGTCAGCTCTCATGATCAGCTCCCCCACATGATTTGAAGTACCTGAAACAAGAGGGTCACACATCCAGGCTTCGTCCTGTTGTGTCATAGGCTGTTGCTGGTCTTTGGTGAACTCCAGAATGGGGTATATGGCGTCGTGCATGTTCATGTACATGTTCGCATACATGTTCCGCGTGGTGTCTTGTTTCGTGATGTCTATAGTGTGTGCGAACCTGCGCTGATATTCAGGGTATAAATAAATGCTTCTAGTATTAATACATCGAAGGAGCCACTTGAGGGCGGGGAATAGAAATGTCGATCAAATGGAGAAGATACGCGAGTACCACGGGAAAATTAGACGACCTGTTCACTCCTTGCCTCATGGCGACCGATCTTATTAGTATCGTGCTCGAGCTCCTGAGGCTACAAGATGCGTCCTGAAGCGGTTACGGCGGTTTAGTCGACAGCTAGTGGCAGGTGCTCACCTGAAACGCGCCCGCTGTCAGCGCGCTCAGCGACCATGTTTCAGCGTTTCGTCAAAACATCAGCACAGAGCCTCCATAGCAACCCTGGTTGGCTGACGTCGACCGCACAGACGCGAATCGCGTTTTGTGCGGCTGCACACACTGTGCATGCGTTCATTTGCCTGTTGGGGCGAGCAAAAGGGGAGAGATGTTGAGGGAGATCGAGGGGTGAGGAGGCTGAAACGCGAAGGCAGCCGCGTCGTTCGCCAAGCGAGCCGTCGTCATCGAGCAGCCTTGACCATCTCGAGGAATGCACGACCAATGGCATCACTACTCATCTTTACAGCAAAAGGGGACACAAGACTATCGATAAACCCTTGAACTGGATTACTCTTCTTTGTCTTCGACAACGTCAACGCACGCTGTTCACCAGAGCCTCGAAGTGCGGAGCGCCCCGATCTTGGGACAAGGCGAGCCTCAGGCATTCCTTTGGTCCCCTTTCGTCGATTGTAGAGAAAATTGAGCTTTCAAGATGCGGGGTATGAGGTCTAGCGGGGCATGATTGCAAAGTCGGAGAACCAAAATGTGGGTTTTCTGTCTGTATCTGCTGGAGGCTACAATCTGCTCAGTAAATCCAATCACAATCGTACATGGCCCATGACTGGTTTCAGCGCCTTGAAATCGTCATATAGACAAAGCATTGATGTGGTACAATTAGAACAGATTGTAAGGTAAACCTGCACAATGTTACTTGGGCTCGATTGTTGGCTAAAGTGCCCGTTGACTGCATCACCAAAAGTTCATTGCTATCCCTACTGGCTCCCGAGCTTCTGTAACTCCTCCCAGTAGTCAATGTCGCCATTCCACAAAGCCTCATCGGTGCCATGAGCAGCAGGTATATCCTTCCTCCAGTCTGCTATGCCGTCACACTTCTTGTATTCCGTAATAGCTACAGTCTCTACTGCCTATCTCCATGAGCTCGTGCCTCTTCCCTAGGAGCACCGGAGTTATCGACTTTCCAAAGCCCATTCTTCGACTGATAGCCCCTCAACTTCAAGAACTTTTGCCAGAACCGCCAGTCTTTTATGAAGCCCATCTCATCGACGCCGCAAATTGTGAAGAGGTGGGGTACAGTGCGGATGGCTTTCGCTGCGAGGATGGGAGTGGCCAAGACGAAGTCAGAGATCGGGATCCCTCCGTCTTCCAGGAGGTTGTCGACCAGGATGCGCTCGAGGATGCAGGTTGGGAAATCGCCGATGCGACCGCGGAGCTGTCCAGGGCTGGGCGGAGAGGGAAAGGGCCCGAACGAAGATGTGCCGGAGGGCACCATAGCGGCGCTGGGTGGCGATGACATTGTGAGACTTTTTTCGGAGGGCAACGTGACGCGGGGAGGATCTAAGTAGATGGTAGAGGCAAGCGTGGAGGCCTTCGAGTCCTTGGGGATGGTGCAGAGTTACGTAGACTGGCTATGATCGAAATACGGATTGGATTTGCCAAGGTGATCGAGGTCAAAATGCTGGCGTGAAGTTGTTGTGACTTACTCCTCAGGGTTTGGAGCTTCAATAACAGTGGGCCCATGCGTATGTGAACCGCTTCGAGTGACTTGTTCGTGTCACAACATATCTGCCTGCTATCTTTGAACAGCTTCTGGACGCCTTTCCTTGGACCTCCGGTTTATAATCTCAGAATGTCTTTAAGCCCCCGGGCTATTGGTTCGGTCGTGGCTTCCTTTCGAGCTGGTGTTCTTCCCGCAAGTGCATGGCTCCTTCCCCGTCTTCGCCGCTCTCCGAACACTTACCACCGCACCTCGACACACCTGACCACCGCCTCTTACTGCAGAGCTTACAATGCAGGCACTCGACCTCGGGAACGGCATGACGCCATTCTCGTCCATCTCTTCCCACCATATCGTCGCACTTACCTCAGAGCACCCCCTCCCCCTCAGCAGCACCTGCCTCGACCACAATGCTTCCTGCTGCCAGTACGCCTACAGACAACCCAGCTGCCCTACAAATGACAGAAGGCCGTGTTTATTGTGCAGCCCAGAGCTCAGCCCATATTCAAGCGAGCAGAGCAAGACAGCCTCGAGGGCGCAGCGCCGCCGCCAAACCCGCAGCCTCAGAGACGACCAGGTATGCAGCCAAAATCAGGACTTTGACTTACAGGCTCACATAAACAAAGGCTTGGAAGTTCCAATGGCAAGGGCGCACCATGTTCAGACAGCAAGCCGCATATGCTTGACCTCTCCTCCACCGGACATCGCCGCTCCCACGATCCACCGATTCCTGTCGAGACCCAATTGCAAAATCTCCGACATCGATGGCATAGAGAGCAAGCACAAACCTCGAATCGCCGCCATGTACCTCGCCGTGTGCTACAGAGAATGTAGTGCAGCGCACAGGTGGCACCTTCTGCCAGCAGGCTGCCGAGCTATTGAACGAAGCACACTCTTACCTCTGTACACCGCCGACATCATCAATGCAGCCGCGGGACTGTCGAACTCTAGAATTGGGGGCTCATCTTGCATCCAGGGTTCGATATGGCCTATGGGCTCTCGGGGTTGATGCATTCCTGCAATGCACAATGACGAGACAGCGAAGCCAGACCCGGAAAGTCTTACTACAACGCCGACACCGAGACAACTTCTGCCAAGGCCAGCTACGATGGTCGCGTGAACCATACCTTACGAAACTCTCAACTCGATTGTGAGCATAGCTGCCCTGCCGCAGTTGGTGCGCCGGTCAGAGACATTGAAACCTGAGGATTACGAGTCTCCCGCGAAAACAGTGCATCTGACTTCGCGCCGGCGCGATAACCATATAAAAGCTGGGACAATATTGGGAGGGCTCAGCGGTTCAAAAGTCCGTCAGTAGCGCCACGCGGTCTGGCAACGGGGTCGAACACTTTTGTCCTGAGTGCAAGAAGCAAGAAGCAAGGAGAAACAGGACTTGACAACAGCGAGCAATGAGCAGGGCATAAATGAGGAGGACCACATTGGCACCTTCGATAAAGACGATGTTGAGATTTGAGATCGAGACAAGAAAGAGAAGACCTCGAGCAACAAAGCACCTTGCCACCACGTACACTGTGCAGCGGCTGAAGTACCGACGTTCGTCAGGGTTAGAGAACCAACAGCAGCGTACAGAGTCGCCTAGGGAATGACCGTCTTAAGGCGCCAAAGTCAATGAATTGCCGAAAAGCCGCAGAAGTCGATTATTCTGCTCGGTTGCGAGCAGTGACACTCGACCCAGTACATGTGGCCCAGCGTTACACGGTTGTCAAATCTGGCGACACCTAGCCGTGTGGTCCTCGTGAGATGAGCCAACATACCAGCATCCTAGTATTGCGCTGGCGGACAGGTCAACTACCAGCAGTGCCTGCATTCAAAGGCGTGTTGGCAGACGCTCTGTGTACACATCCAGGAGGAGACATATCTTATCTGGGAACGCTCAGGAAATCATACAGGATTGCTGAGATACTACTCATCGTCTTGGGAACTCCGGTACGGGCAAGAGCTCTTCCAGGCGCTGTGCAACAGCGACGCATCGGTCGTTGAAAGGTTCAACGTTCGCTTGTAGCAACATCGACCAATCGGTCACGTCCTGCAACTTCGTACCAACAAGCGCCACTCGAAGGTCTTCGTGGGTGTCGTCGATGGCGTGAGTCTCGACATCGAAGCTCTTGATGATTCCATGATGCACGTTCATGGTAATCTCAGGGCCACCGATGAAATCTAGTTTGACGTCAAACTGTGGTGTTTGGGCCCACATCCACTCGAGTGTCTGTAAATGTCAGCATGGTATTGCGCGGAGCGCCTGGGAAGCACTTACACGAAGCTCATCGTAACCCTTCCTGATATCAGGGATGTTGAGGTATTCGTCGCCAACCGTTTCGACAACATCGATTTTGCCCACGCTGGCATACATCTCGGCAAAGACTTCTTGAAGGCGCTTTTTGTAAGCCTTCAGATCAAGGCCGATGTTCGAGACTGGTGAACTGACGCTCTCAACGCCTTTGGCCTCGATGTTGTGCTTCGCAGGGGACCGCAGGTACTGCGAGATGATGTGGAGATTCGGCGACTCCAAGAGAGTCGTTGCATGATGCAGCGCTCTCTGACGAGTAAGCTTATACGCCGAGCCAGACACCTTCAGTGGCTTCGGTATGCCCTCATCGACTGTATACGGAGTTCGGTGCGTGTCTTTTGGGTCGGACGCACGCTTCTCGTGTCCCTGGTCGAGCACGATGTCGTGCCTCTCGTTGACCCTCGCCCGCTCGATGCCCTGCTTTCGCAACGCGCGCACAACCATCTCAGCATGCTTGTCCCTGGTAAACTCTGTACGAGGGCAGGTAATGCTCCAGTTGAGATTGCCTTCGTCGTGGAATACAGCACCACCGCCGGACCGTCGCCGCACTATGTCCACCATGCCTATCCCTGGAGGCTCGGTTTCCTTAAGCTCCTTTGAGCCAGTCGCAGCGTTGAGGATTCCCAGGTTGACCTCACTCCAAGGGTTCTGGTTGCGTCCTATCACCACGCATGGCCGATTGACGTAGAGCAAAAGGACTGTGCTGTCAGGCGGTGACTTGCGCAAGATGTGATCTTCGATGCTAAGGTTCAGGTACGGATCGTTACTGCGAGAAACGTAGCTTTGCAGCTTGTGCGCTGGGTTCGAGAGATTATCTGTGAACGAGGAATATGGTCGGCGCGCTCGTGTGAGCCAAGTCGGCGTTCTAGCAGCCTGAACCGGGCGGTGTGGGGCGCTGCGACGGTTCGTGAAGCTTCGTAAAGTGCATGACAGTTGCAAGCCCCTCGATGGTGCCATTGTGCGCGATGGCAGAGCTGGTGTTGAAGTTTGGAAGCTCCAGATGCTGCGAGCTGCCGCCGCCGACGCGCCAAACTGCCGTGTGGGCGGTGTCGCGGCCCCACGCATCAAGCTCAGCCAGAACGTCAAAACTCAGGCTTCGGCTTCCCACATCGCAGGAGCCTTTATCGACGCGTTTTCTCCTTCGAAAACTGTCTTGCCGCCGCATCATCTAACGGAGCTGCGATCTGGAACAGTATTACCACCGATGAACGTGTCACCTCCGAAGGGACCTGCCGCTGGAGCCATGTCGCCTGCTTGCTGCGAACAATGCACAGGAATCCAAATCACAACGTGTTACGCTCCGTCAAAGTCAGCTATATCGGTTCTTTTATTAGGTCTCTGATCCTCTCCCGTCTGGCGTCTAACTCTAGCCTCCACAGCATAGAGAGCATCTACTGCAGCTTGCACAAATCAACACCTTTAAGAAGAGCAGGCTGCCCGTCCGTACTGGGCATGCAGCTGTTTTTCTCCCCTGGATACTTGCTATGTACCCAGAGACCTGGCTGGCCGTCTCTCAAACGTCACAGGCATAGACAGTGGTCCCAGCCATGGCCCAGTGCTATGACGCCCCGGCAGGTCTCAGATTTTCTCTGGTCTCCTCTAACCTCGTCATCCAACTCGGTTCCTTCCTTAGAGTCGCGGGTTCCAATACCCTTCAGAGTTCATGCTCGCGCAGCCATCCTCAGCTTGTTGCGATGATCCATTAGATTTGCCCCTGAAGACATCTACATACGTACGAGCCCTGCGCGCGAAGGCCATCCCAGAAACCGGACACATCCTGCAAGAGTTCTGCACCTGGGGCAATCACATTTGCCTCCTGGCCCGCCCTTTGGTTCTGACTTATCAAATTACTCCTTTAACTTCTACAAAAGCAGTACTGCTGCAACCTTAGACCTTCAAGCTCATGCAGCACGATGACGCTACCACAGGACTCAAGCAGCACCTTTCTTTCACCTGCAACACCTTGCAGCACTTTTGTATCTTCGAGTCTACTGCTCGCTCGATATCGAGAGCAGATTAGTCTAGGGAGACAGGAGCAACTGGACTCTGATGATATGAAGCTCAAGAGGAAGTTCAATTCCATCAATCAAAAAGACTCATCGACAGTGCGGTGGTTGTTCGCTCTCTCAGAACACCACAGCTTCGAGGTTCGAATCTCGCTAACAGCAACGACAGGACACCCACAAGCACCATACAGCAGTCGCAGCAGTAGCAGCAGCAGCAGCAGCAGCCACCACCACCTTGCTCCTCCCCTCCCCTCTGGTGTCTCGCTAATGGTGTTTAGGTCTCCTCCCTCCCTCGCCCCCGCCCGGTAAGTTACCATTCCACCCTTGCCCCGAGCGAACACCATCGCCCGTCAATGAGTCTTTTTTTTGTACTTTTTGCTAGCTGTGCAGGTGTATCTGCTCATGCATAGTTACGCAGACGCAAAACAGCCACCTAGCAAGGAGCAATCTCTCGGTTGTTGCAGGCAGCAAGTGCTTGCAATGAACGAGGGCAGCGGAGCGTGCTGGGCAACAATGCCTGTTTGTCGTTCTATTGTGGCGGCGCGCTCTCGTGTTGTTGTGTTTCTCCACTACGAACTCTACCTACTCATAACACCCACGACCGCCACGAACACAACCACGATGCGCTCCTTCCTCCGCAGCCTGAGCTGCTTCGGCAGCTCCCCATCCTCCTACTCCTTCTACTCCTCCACCACCACCTCTCTGCCACCACCGCCGCTTCCGCCGCGCCCTGCCGCTAGCCGCCATTTCCGTCCCGCCGCCATCGCCCTCCTGCCTCACCCGCAGGTCAGGCGTGAGCCCAGCGCTCTCCTCGTGAGGCGCAGCCTCGCCGGCCAGTAAGTTTTTCCCTTTTCAGCAACGTCTGCGGGGCAAAAGCGTCGCGCAAGCATACTCGAGACGCACCAAGCAGCGTTGAGATGAAGCCGCTGAGCAGGACTTCTTACCTGAGTAACTCCACGCTGAACCAGGTCTACGCAATGATACTACGCACGCAGGCTGTAGACTTCGAATACTGACATGAAAAACAGCCCTGTCCCCACCAACCTGACGGTGGTGATTCCTGCCCGCCGTCTCCTTCCCGCCCGCTGCTGAAGGCAGAACGACCCAGTTGTGTACAATTATCTGTTTTGAATAGCGAAAGGTAAGGAATGACATTCTACAGCTTCACGGACTTCGCTAATCACGAAATAGGCGCTCGATATCATCTTGAATGAACTTCTTTTCCGCCTTCATTTTCATTGTGAATTCTCTGGATAGGTCGTGATGTCGCGCTAGTTTCACGCGTGAGGCTGAACCACCACGGCAAGGCTGACTCGGTTCCCCACATCCGGCTCCGGCCCTGCAGCACGACAGCACGACAGCCGCGCAAGTCCAATGTTTCGGTAACGGTTCTACATAAACTATATCATAGACCTAGGTTCTCCATAACACTGCAGGACTCGTTCGCAAATCGACAGCAAGCCACAACTTCTTACCAATCTAACCACTACCGTCACGACCTTACTAGAAAGATACAATGATCTCGAAAGAACCAAACAACCACAATGACCTTCCCATAGTGATAGCAGGCGGTGGCTGCGTCGGCCTCTTCCTTGCGCTCCTCCTCACGCACTCCTCCCTTCCCAACCAAATCATCGTCATCGAACCTCAGCACCCAGATCCGGCGTCTACCCGCGCAATGGCCCACCAACCGCCCACATTCCCTCTCTTCGCGCGGATACCGGGCTTGTTGCCTGAACTCATCAAGGCAGGTAGTTTGAGCGAGGGTTTGTGCTTTAGGACTAGTGTGAAGAATGGGAGTAGGGTTATTGCGAGTAAGAAGTTTGATAATAGCGGGGAGGGAATGAAGGGGAAGGGACAATTGCTGTTGCCGCAGGGCAAATTCCAGCAGGTCTTGATGGGGAGGTTAGCGAAGAGTGAGCAAGCGGAGGTTAAATTGGGCTGGAGCGTCGAGAGTTTTGAGCAGGTGGATGAGCGCATCACCGTGCGGATCAGAGCTGCTCCCGTGTCTACTCCCACCCTGCCGTACGAGGAGCCTGACCGCACGACGGCCAGCGAGCCTGCTGGCAAGACTGCCACCGAAACCGAAACGATCGACGCGAGTTACCTCATCGGTGCGGACGGCGCGCACTCTCTGGTCCGGAAAGCTATGGGTCTTGAGCTCGAGGGCGAGACGCTGGATGCGCAGCTCGTGGCTACGGACCTCAAATTTCCGTTCAAGGAGCACGGCTTCTTCGATGCGAATTTCATTGTGGACGCCCAGAACTATGGGCTCATTGGCCGCATTGATAACGAGGGGTTGTGGCGCGTCAGCTATGGTGTGCCGGGAAGTCAGAGCGAAGGGGAGATCAGAGAAAACGTGCATGAGAAGTTGAGGGGTATGCTTCCGAACGGCGGGAGGAACGAAGAGGGAAAAGAAACGTTCGAGGTTGTTAGAGTTGCGCCGTATCGCGCGCAGCAGAGGTGTGCGTCGACGTTGGTGAAGGGGAGAGTGCTCTTGATTGGGGATGCGGCGCATTGTGTGTCTTCTCTCTACGTTGAATTTCCATTACAGACGACTAATTCACGTCATAGTAACTAACCCCTACGCCGGCCTTGGTCTGGCATCTGGCATCGCAGACGCCGACTCCCTCGCTCCCATCCTCTCGCATATCCTTTCCGGCAAAGCGTCTTCGTCCTCGACACTCCTATCTTCCTGGTCTGAAGCCCGACGACAGAAGTTCTTCGATGTGGTGGACACGCCGAGTCGTGCCGCCTACAAGCGTGTCAGGAGTAACGTTGATACGGATGAGGATGTAAAAGCGCTGCTGGAGAGGGATCCCATCGTGAAGGCGCTGAAGAGTGGGATGCCAGTAATGCCGCCGAGCTTGAGGAGTGCCGGCGAGGAAATGGAGGGATGGTAGCGATAATTGTACTGATGCATGAGCGGTTTCTATAGTTTTCGCGTCTATACAGAAGCATTTGGAGTGCGGGACGTAGTGATACAAACACTATACCCCCACGACCTACAACACAGGACCCCAAGACAGGTCTACAAGATCAAACCCCTCCTCGCCCCCTCTCACTCAACCTATATTTCTTCAACATCGCAACCCACAGAATGCACGGCACCAGCGCACAAGTCCCCACAATGACCATCAATCGCTGCGCATCCCCATACGCCCCCACAACCGCCTGTCTTTGCGGACTATCCCACTCAAAGCTCAACTGCGTGACGAGACTCACATAGATTGCGTGCGACTGATCCTTCATCCTCAGCGGCAAATACTCCAAAATCTTCCTCTCCACAGTATTCGTCCAAAGCGCCGTACTGATCGTCTCTCCGACACTGCCCCCAATACTCGTCACCATACTCAATAACGCCAGCCCCACCGCCACATTCTCATGCGGCACCGCGCTCATGACAGCGAGCTGCTGGACCGCAACCATCATGGCGCCGCACACAGCGTTAAACACCTCGACCATGACGAGCAACCCGATCCGTGTGCCGGGCTGCCGGAACTGGATCATCAGGCCTGTCATCAAAATCTGCACGGGTAGCGCGGTGACGGCAGCCCACTTGTAGCGGTCGGAGCAGCGGATGGCGAAGGCGAAGAGGAGACCCAATGCGCAAGAGACGATGTTGAAGATGTTGGTTATGGAGCCTGCTTTTGCTACGGATAGACCGAAGACGACCTGCAAATAAGGAGTAGTACATTTTGTACGAGCTGTTGAAGTTAGTCGGGTTTGGAGTGAGCGCGTGGCTTGAGTGCTTACTAGAACACGATCCAGGAGTTCGCACCGAGGAGACAGGCTGCGACGACCGAGCGGTCGGTCAGCAAGGAGAACGGGAAGAATGTCTTGGGTGCTCAGAATCGCTCCCATGCTGCGAAGAGGGCGAGGAGTAGGAGGCCGAACACGATCATGCAGATGATCATTGGTGCGCGGCAGCCTTCGCGTTAGTAGCTTGCGAGGCTGAAGGGCAAGAGGAAGATTGAGAAGCCGCCGCAGATGAGAAGGAGGCCGACGACTAAGATGGTCAGTACAGACTTAGCGAAGTAGGGGGAACAAGTACCATCGAACTCAATGCAGTAATGCTTCACAAACTCCAATAACGTCCTGCCGCTCTTCTCCTTCTTGACAACACCCTACTGCGCAGCCCTTTGACTCATCACGTAGAGAATGAGCCAGAATGAGACGCACATGAACGGCGTGATCACAGTGAAAGCCCCGTAGCCCCAGCGCCACGTCGACTCGTCCAGGAACCTTTGACCCAGCTTGGGACCGGCGGACGTGTTGGTGATGCACGGCGTTCCCGTGAACGCCATCCAAATTGTCCGGTCCCGCAAGTTACTTATGTCCGCAATGAAGATTTCGAGCACATAGTCCATGCCATCCATGCCCGTCCAATAGAACGCCTGTGCGGTAGCATATGTCCGTACGTTTTGGTATACGGCTATCATGGCCAGCGACAAGTGGACGCAGAGTAGGCAGATGAAGAATCCGTGCGGGCGGCCGACAAGGTCGATGAACTTCGCGAGGGGTGATCTGGAGACCCCGCCGATCAGACTGGCAACGATGCCGGTCAGGTCTGTCAGGCCGTGCAACTGGAGAGAGAGGTTACGTAGGGTGTCCAGGAGTAGTTTGACTGTTGCTGAAGGGAGTTTGAGAATGATATGAGCCAGATTCTGTGATGGGGTTGGCTGTTGTGGACAGGGAAAGTAGACGAGGCGGAGCCTAGGGTGAATGAAGGATAGCTTACAGGCAGTATGCGGTGATGAGCCACTTCTTAGTCCAAGAGTGATGCCCTGCAGCTGCTGTAGCCCAGCGGGCTGCTGCGTGTCGATGCTCTCGACATCATTCGGCTTGTGAGGGTGCGAATCATGCCTTGCGTAGGACTCGGTGACAGCGGCTGTTTTGACATCGTCAGAGTCGTTTGGGCTGTTGGAGTTTCTCGAGGATAGCGTGAGGCTAGCAGCCCGCTCCATGCCTATGATATTGGCAGTGGCCATCGTCAGAAGCGATCTGTTCACGGCAAGTGATCTTCAGGCTTGAATTGAGGGAAGGTACGATCAGCTGCATCTCACGGGATCCGGGTGCCATCTTATAAGATGAGACAGTGCTGTGCTCCGAGCATTCCTTCAAAGCCAAGATATCTGATCCTCCTTGAGAGGTGCCTGGACAGTGATAGTTTAGTACGACTCGGAGGACATACTTGGCGTTAGATAAGTCAAGGGTGGATGGTACGGGTGGATACCTCAGATGCCATTATCACGTGCGGAAAGGTACCTGCCATGCCGTTCAAGCCTGGCGCGGTTACTTGGGTGCGAACGCAGTACATAATTCCGGAATAACTACTTGCTCGTACAGCGCTTGTGACATGTGATCAGGACGAAGTTGCTCTTCAGGTTGTAGTCAGTTAGGGTGATGTTCACTGGTTTGATTGTGTTCGACAGTGAGTTTGAGGTCAGTTAGCCCAACGCAACGGCACCATCTCGAGTCAACGTACCTGCCGTTTGCCTCCAGCCAATCGGTAAAACCAAACCGACCAGCTCTGGATGCTCTCCATCATTCATCACGCCTACTTATCAGATTATTTCATGGGAGGGAATTTTCGGATCTATCGCCTTGATACTTTCAGAGTGGGATTTCCAAGACTGCTTGACTCGGATCCTAGGTGTGCTTGGCATGAAGGATGCACCTGCGGGTGGTTACAGTCCAGAATCCGAGAGCGAGAATCGTGGGCGCCGCGGACTTGAAAATCATGTTGAATTCCTACTAACACAATGCGCGCGATCTTGGGTCGCTGCGCTGATCGTTACCACTTTTGCAAACATTGGCCGCCTCGCCATGCAAAGCCTCAACTCCTCCAAACACCGTCTCCAAGGCTGCGTTATCCAAAATCTTCTGAGTAGATTCTCTGACCATCACTATGATGTCTGGAGAGTGACCTGCTCCACACCGCTTGAGATGGCTTCCTCGGCCTTCTTGTCCACAGGACCGTCCTTGCCCTTCTCAGCGGCCTCCACACCTTCGGCCTTGCCAGCAGCCTTCTTTGCCTTCTTCCTCTCTTTGTCAGCCTTCTTTGCGGCGGCTTTCCTGGCCTTCTCCTCCTTGGCCTTGCGAGCCTCCTCGCCACCGAACTGCTCGCGCCACTCTTGCTCCTTCTCGGGCTTAATCTGCGAGAACAGGTAGGCGGCCTTGCCGATCTTGTGGCTGACGGGAAGAGACTTAGCCTCCCAGTTGTCAGGGATGATAAGGAACTCTGCGTTAAGCTGACTGAGGATGTTCTTGGTTGTGCCAGGCCTGTGATTGATGTCAGTATACGTGGAATGCATATTGCATGTGATGTCAAGACGTACATGTATGGCTCGATCAAGCTAGCCAGGAGGTGGATGTGGCTCAATGCCAACCCAACAACGGCAGCGCAGCGGTCTGGCTCGGTAGTGGCAAGGTTGTTGTCGAGTCTGTTGTCTTGCAGCAGCTGGTTACCCAAGCTAGACAGATGCAACACTGTGCTCAGTGCCTGACGTATCTTGACGTCCTCGAGCTCTTGAATATACCGCTTCAGCAGTTCGTTAACCTTCTTCTTGTGCTCGACGAAGTAGTCGTCCTCAAACTTTGTGTAATCGGGAACAACCGAATCGTAGATCTTGGAGTTGACGAATTTGATGACACGGTTCACAAAGTTGCCCAGGTTCTTCAACAGCTCGTTGTTGTTCGATGCAATGAAGCTGTCCCACTCGAACTCCGAGTCGCCGGTTTCTGGTCGATGCGAGAGGAGGTAGTAGCGCCATACGTCTGCAGAAATGCCGGTTTCCTTTGCGTTGTTGCCGAAGACACCAATGTTTCTCGACTTGGAGAACTTGCCCTTCTCGTAGTTCAGGTACTCGGTTGTTGAGATGGTGTTGAGCATGGTCCACTTGTCCCCGGTGCCGAGCTGCGAGGAGGGGAACACAACGGTGTGGAAGGGAACGTTGTCCTTGCCCATGAATTGGTACAGCTTTACGTTCTCGGGGTTCTTCCACCACTTCTCCCACTCGTCTGTGTAGTTCGCTGTGATAGAGACGTAGCCAATGCAGGCGTCAAACCACACGTACATGACCTTATCCTCGTAGCCCTCTAATGGCACGGCGGTTCCCCACTTCAGGTCACGGGTGATACCTCGCGGACGCAGGCCCTCGTTGAGCCATGAGCGTGTGATCTGTACACCGTTGGAGCTCCAGTTGCCCTCTGTGCTCGACTTCTTGAACCACTCCTCTTCAGCCGGCTGCAGCTTGTCCAGGCACAGGTAAACGTGCTTGGTCTGGCGAGGAATTGGTGTGGCGCCGTCGAGCTTGCAGCGCGGGTTCTTCAACTCAAGCGGTTCGAGCAGGTGACCGCACTTGTCGCATTGGTCACCTCGCGCATCGTCGTAGTTGCACAGCGGACAGGTGCCCTCGACGAATCGGTCCGCCAAGAAGCTCTTGTGTGTCTCGCAGTACGGCTGCGTTGTTTCCTCCTCCTTGAGATACCCGTTCTTGTGCAGTTTTGTGAAGATGTCTTGCGCAATGTCCGTCTGTTGCTGTGTGGGCGTGCGGCCGAATTTGTCGAAGCTGATGTTGAACCACTCGTAAACCTCCGAGTGGAGCGCGAAGTACTTGTCACAAAGCTGCTGCGGTGTAACCTTCTCCTCGATCGCCTTAGTCTCGGTCGCTGTGCCGTACTCGTCGGTGCCGCAGACGTAGAGGGTGTTGTAGCCTCGCGCGCGAGAGTAACGCGCGAACACATCGGCGGACAACACACTGCCAATGATGTTGCCCAGATGGGGTACATTGTTGACGTAAGGCAGCGCACTGGTAATGAGCACATTACGCTCGCCCTCGACGGGGAGGACGATCTTCTTTGTCTCGCTCATGAAGCTCTGTTTGATATCAGCTGAACTCTTGTAGTTGTTTGACGAGAGGCAGCGCAATCGCTGTGGACCTACATTCTGGTTGTGTCTGCAATCTCTGAAGAGTCTGTCTATGCTGCAGTCCAGTACTGCAGTTCAATGGTCTACAAGCTCTGGAAATGTGTGATTGTGAAGTGACTCAGGAAGCTCCAAACATTCGCACGAGACCCTGCCCCTCCAACCCCGCCCGCCGATTCGCGCAGTGCGCACCAGCCACAACGCCACAACGCCACATCACGTCAGTTCAGTCTTTCTCACAACCTGCATTGGACACGAGTTTCAAGTCGACTCTTTGAGATAAATGACTGGTCGTGATGAGAGTGCAGTTTGCCTCTCGATGTTGTTCGACTTCGAGTACTCGACACCTTGATTCGTCAGCTAGTTCGACTCGAACCTCTACCAAAAAATCTCAAAATCGTGAACTTACACCAAAGTTCTCTAGAGCCTCAAAGAAAAATATCGGGACAGCATAGCTCAACGGAAGCTGCTTAATCTCCTAAAGAGACACACGATCAAGTTCCGCCGCATACCAACGAGACTCGGAGGAGACATCGATACCAGCTTCTAGTCAAGAAAGAACATCGCAAAGGAAAGAGCTGCAGCTTAAGTGAGCATATTTGGACTTGTGACCTGCACAACACCTCCGACCATACGTCATGTCATCTCACGCAAACGATGACCCATTCGACGACCTCCTGACCCTGGAAGACACCCTGTATACCACAGCCTACGACCAAGGCGTAGCAGACGGCGCGCGAGCCGGGCGTATAGAAGGCCGGATCTTCGGTCTCGAGAAGGGTTTTGAGAAGTTCGTCGAATTGGGAGAGCTGCACGGTCGAGGAGCAGTATGGGGATCACGTTTGCTTACACCCAAGATGACAACGGCCGAACCCAGTACATCATCACAGAACTCGATCCAGGCAACACCGACATCGACATCACCACCAAAACCTCAGGAGCAGCCTTCTACCAGCCTCATCGCCCAGCTCCCCGTGATCCAAAACCCAAGCTCACGATTACAATCCAACATATCCCTCCTCTACCACCTCACCGATCCACCCACATTCAGCACATCCAACACCGAAGCTGACGTCGCCGACTTCGATGATCGCGTGAAGCGCGCCGGAGCCAAAGCCAAGGTAATCGAGCGCATCATTGGCGAGGCGACCATCAGGGAGCCTTCGGCGGGTACCAGTGCTTCGTCGAACAAGGATGTAACCTCACCTGAGCGTGCAAATGGAAAGGGGAGAAATGTGAGATTGGGGGACTCAGCTATCAAGAAGGGAGGCAAGAAGGGCGATGATAACATGGAGGACTTCATGGGATCGCGGTTGATTGGCTGAAGGGATGTATTGAGTCTCAAATTCAGGGCCGGCAATTGCCTATTGAAAGCACCCTGAACCAAAGTTAGGTGATTGTTGAGTTGGGAAAGAGTGAGACACGGTCGCGACTGCCGTTTTGAGGCGTGTCATGACATGACTTGAAGGATGCGTGGTCTGATCCTCGAGCAAATAGGGAAAGAGCAGAGGCAGGAGGCAGCCGCGCTGGAATGAGCCACACCGCATCACCACACATCTCACGATGGAGTTAAGCGTTGGTGTATTACGTTCTTCACTACACTATCCCGAGGGAGCCAGGGTATAACCAGTTAAACCCAGACCCAAGCCCACCACTACACCGTGCTATGACATAAAGAGATCAAGAAGGCCAAGAAGCTCATCGAAACTAAAAAGAATATTGAGAAAGGTGATAAAGTGAAGTCTGGTGAACATAATGCCCCTCACTGCTCCCCCGGGTTTGGTGCTAAGCGTGCACTGGTATCAAAACATGTCGAAAACTCCTAGACATGTACTTCTGCTGCCTCCCACTCACCCTACACGTCAATAATGGGCACGGGCCGCTCCATGCGAGGTGGAGGTGGGCCGCCCTTCATTCCAGGAAGGCTGTCAACACGGCTGTGATTCGGCAACTCCTAGTAGCCGTTCATGGTCATGCGCTGGCTGTTCCTGCTAAGCTCGCGGTCGGCAGATGGGGAGATAGGGCGAGACGAGTGACCGCCGACGGCAGAGCTCTCCTTGAGGGCAAGCAGCTGCTTGGCACGGAAGGACTCGTAGTGGATCTGGGCGGTGGTCTCGATGAGATCCTGGAGGTGGGTGCGAAGGAGGAAGTTACGGAGGTAGACGAACTCGCAGTGGTTCTCGTCCTCGACTGAGAACCGTTAGCGGCGGTTGCGCGTGTGAAACAATTCTGCACATACCGTTGATGACACCCCACTTGGTCTGGCGACCGCGAACGTTCTGGCCGTTGACGACAACTGTCTTCTCAGAGCCAACAACAGCGAACGGAATGAGCTCCTGTGATGCGTCAGCAAGAAATTCTGAGGCCAGTCTTGTTCTCGGGGCGTACCTTGATCTGGCTCTTGTGGGCAATCTCGTCCTGGTCGTCCTCCTCATTGTCGTAGGGGTACATGCGCAGGTTGTGGAATTGGAACTCGGCCTTTATCCTCTCCTTGAAGGCAGCACGCTCCTCAAGTGTCAGGCTGTCCGCCTTGGCGATGACAGGCACGACGTTGACGAACTCGCTAAGCTTCTTCAAGACGACGATGTCAATGGGCTTCAGGGCGTGGCCGGAGGGCTGGATGAAGAACAGGCAGCAGTGGATACGTGTGTCCTGCAGGTACCTCTCACGCTGGGCGGTGAGCTCCTTGCGCAGGTAGGCGCTGTGCTGGTCCTTGATGTACTTGACAATGGGGTCCCAGCAGCGCTCGTTGTTGATCAGGTCGCCGTAGCCGGGGGTGTCGACGATGTTGAGGCGCAGACGCACGCCGTTCTCCTCGATCGTGTGCGAGATGGGGTGGATGGTCGTGGTTGTGCGGGGCTCCTCGTCGGGGTAGAGGCGGCCCTTGCTGTCAATCAGGTGGGACGCGAAGATGGTGTTGATGAGCGTCGACTTTCCAAGACCGGTTTGGCCTGTAGACACGTTAGTTACCTGCACCTGCACCGAAAGCCTCGTGATGCTGACCGACGCAAATGACATTGAATTGGAACCCCCGCTTCACCGACTTCTTCTCAATCTGCTTGGTGATGCTGTCGAAACCGACATAGCTATCCGGGAAGATGGACTGCAGAGGAGCGGCAGCCATTGCGGGTGCGGTGGGCCTCGGTGGCGGGTCTGGCGGGCGAGGGAGCTGGAGTCGGGTGGTGTGCAGGTGGTGGGCGGGCTGCAGCGACGGGACGAGTGGTGGTTGTAAATAGTCAGGGACGTTGCGCTGGCGACTTTCTCGCGGAGTCGCGCAGGGAAAGGGGCAAGCGAAATCGCGCTAGCGACGGGCGTGGTAAGTGCGGTCCGGCGCTTGGACTGGGGTGCGTTTTATTCTCCATCATCAACTGCGAGGTCCGCGCCTGTCTCGCGCCAGACGTCAATCACCCGCACATCACCACCATGGCGCTCGCCCGACCGCTGCCGCCGCTGTGGCAGACGCTGATGCCCGGCCTGAGCGGCATCAATGGCCCCGTCCGCCCCGTCCTCAACCTGCCGTTCCTGCAGCGCCTCGCCCAGACCACCCCGTTCGCCGCGCTCGCCATACCGTCGCTGTCGCTGCCGTCGTTCCCGTCGCTGGGCGAGATCTGGGATGGCGTCTTGAAGGCGGTGCCGAAGAAGAAGACGTCGTACATGAAGAAGCGCACACGATTCTTGGCTGGCAAAGGCATTAAGGACATCACATCACTGAACAAGTGCTCGGCATGTGGGCGGACAAAGCGCGCGCACATCCTGTGTCCGTACTGTGTTGATGGTAGGTCTGGCATTTGACTGTGGCACGTCGTGGGTCTGACGTTTGATGCAGCCATCAAGACCAACATCTTCCGCCAGCTGAACTGGTCCATCAGGCGACCCACCGAAAAGCAGAGCAAGCAGCTGCACCGCGAGAACCGCCAGTACGCCCAGAAGAACCGGACGATGGAGGACGACCCCCGGGAAGAGAAGAAGGAACAGATTCTCAAGCACACCGGCTGGACCTTCAAGAAGCCCGCCTTCAAGAAGCAGGCAGACAGGAAAGAAGGGTAGCTGCATCATGTCGGCGGTTCGAGAGTTATGGATAGATGAGTGATGGTATGGCGGAACATTGGGTCTGTCTGGATGAGGAGACGGCCATGTACGATACAAACAGTCCGAGATGGGTTGGATGATACTGTATCATAGTCGGCGAGCATACCACTGGCGCATTTGAATCGCAAACAACAGCCTTCGCAAGGCCATTACATTGAAAATAAAAAAGCTGTGTCTATGATTGCATGTGACCGCCGAAGGAATCGTGGCTGTTGAACATCCACTAGCATTGAGCACTCGTTTAGTAATCCTTGGTGCGAGCATGGTCTTCGAGTTTGCGATTGATAGATAGATGTGGTCCAAGTTCTGCACGTACATCGATGTCCCAGTCTTCTCTTATCTAAAGTCAACAAATGAGGACCCGCACCCATCTCTGCCAGTCGGTGTTTTGCAGAATATCGGGCTGCCAATACCACTGTTGTTGTCCACGATCACGTAGCTCAGATCTTAAGCTCGCTATTCACGTGCTTCTTTTTCGCCCAGAACCAAGGAACCTGTGATCACGTTGACAGGCACCTCAACTCCAAACTAGGCTGTGCTTTGACAGCAAACCCCCAAACAGAGAATGGTTCCTCAGCAAATAGGATTTGACGAAGCCTGTAATGACCAAAATGCATAGCATCCGCAACGAGCAGGCATTGCGGAGACAGCCACCGGCTGTTGAACAAATAACAGCTAAGGATCAGATGATATTACATGATCGAAGCTGTACGAACTTGTAGAGGGGAGGAAGTTTGTCAGCCTAGACAAGGCCGTCAGAGAGTCAAATCTGCGCTGACCGTTGCGTGGCAGTGAAAGGAGAAGAAAATGCGTATGAGAGCCTTAGGTATATCGAGAGTAACGAATGTGATGTCGCAATAAGGATCTGCAACATGAGGCGACAAAAATGAGCAAGAAGGAGAAAAAGACAGCTTAGCGCACCGACTCCATGAATCGAGCTATAAATAGGAGCATGAAGGAATATCATAGCTGAATACTTCCTCAGAAGTATTGTTGATAAGGCTTGTAGCGAGTATCTGATACGTCTGATCTGTAACGTCCATAGAGTTCCTTCGCAGCTGCACATGGCCGTTGCTCAACAGGCGAAGGTGCGGTACTTGTAGTTGCGCTACTAGGCGGTGCGAAACAAGTCCGCCGTCAACGCCTCGTAAATAATTGCCACAAGGAGGGAAGAGTAAAAGAGAAGAAAATGTTCGCGATACAACGGTGATAGCCACCGTGCCGGGTCCGCGCGCCGGAGCAAGCCTGAAAACCTCCCCTCTAACAGCCACCTGCCCATCGCCTGCACTGGCGGAGACGATAAATGTTTGCTGTCAGAGGGACTGGGGACAAACGAGCGGGTTGCATGTTTGGCGGGTGGCAGCAGGATGTGTGGGTGTGAAGGTGTTCGTTGTTAAATGGGAGCTGCGACGCGTGGAGCGGACCGATCCGTGCGCAGTCCCATACACGCGGAGTCATGTGGCGGGATAGCCGGAATGGGACCCTCCACCTCTCTGGTCACATCGGAGAGCGAAAAACAAAAGTTGACGCAACAAAGACCCAGGACTTGCAGTAAGGTAGTTCCGGATGCTGATTTTGAATGTCTCGCATGCAAAAAGGTGATTCGGTAAGTGGTTGCCCGTGATTCAGCCGCGCCGGCTAAATTCGACACCATACGCACCACGCAAAAATGATGACTCTCCGACGGGGAATCGAACCCCGGTCTCCCGCGCTTGTTACCTGAGGCTGACAAGCGGAAATCATGACCACTAGACCATCGAAGATGTGCTCAAAGAGCGATGGTTGTTCTTGATGGAAGAGAGTGCATGCGGATCATTTATGTCCTCAACTCAAATTTTGAACACAAGTCGTTCCTTCAAGTTCAGACACCCATCTTGAACCACATATACCTTGGTCCGAGCTCTCAGAATGGTTGTCCTGCTCGAGAATGCATATTCTAGACCTCGCCGGCAAACCTGGACATGCAGCCCCTGTCTTGCAACGACGAGCGAAAATTATGTTTGCTAGATCATTGAAGGGTTGCTCACACGAACGAATGGCTTTTTGCGTGAAGCGGGACGTTCTGGCGGGCTTTCTGGGCGAAGGAACACCGACACTCAACCGCCAACATCAACCCCACCAAGGAAACCCACCCAAAACTTGAGATGAGAGTGAAGCGACCAGATACTACCTATGGTAATCGACTGCGGCATTCTCGTGCAAATTTATGTCGTTTCCCTTTTCTTCGCACAATTGGCCTGCCCACCACGACGTCAGCCTCGTAGCAACGTAAAAAGCTATGATGTTGACCTACTTCTCGCAGTGCCCCCTGTCTGCCGCGTTCATAGTACCAGCGAAAGAAGCTGGCGTAAACGATGACGAGCGCTGTGTACATCATCACTCTCTTGTACCCCATACATGACGCGAATTTTACAGGACACATCTTGGATGAGCATTTGAGCTCGCAAGCCGTTCAGCGTGCTTTTGTTGATAGAGCGTAAAGTGTTTGTTGTGCGTTGATCGAGGGCCTCAGAGATGCCAGCCTGACATGCAGCGGACTCCCGCAGCTCGATAAGGAGGGTGGCACCTTCGATCCTAGCAACGTCAACTGCTATCCCAGACGGACAGCGCGACTCATTTGACAATAACAGGGTCGATGGAAGGTACTACGTCCGGCGTTTGACACTCGTGCCGCGACTCCTTTGTCACCCTCTCATCTTAGCCCTCATGTGCGAATACGCTGTATCGCTCTACTAGATAATAGGTCAGCCTCAGGCTTTCGACAGTTCGTGTG
This sequence comes from Didymella keratinophila, assembly GCA_011058865.1. Taxonomy (NCBI): domain Eukaryota; kingdom Fungi; phylum Ascomycota; class Dothideomycetes; order Pleosporales; family Didymellaceae; genus Didymella; species Didymella keratinophila. The sequence goes on along the minus strand of SWKW01000011.1, from coordinate 108,951 downwards.
ATAAGTTCACTAACCTCCTGCTGTGCTTGTTCTCCTTGTCTACAGTGATGGTCTCTGAGGCGCCACCCGGTGACACAGCCGATGGTGTTTGCTAAAGCCGTCGAACTTGTAAAACCTTCCGCTGACTACGTTCTCAGCTTGTGGTCTGTTGCTGACTACTCCTTGGGTGCGAGAGAGTGTTCGAATGTACATTGACGTTGAGTAGAAGAGGGAATGAGAAAAAGGGTATACCACTACAACCTACAAGAACGTCTCACGGCCCCCTCAACATCTCCCAAAGACCTCACACTGACACGTCTCCTTCGCCGGACACCACACCCCCTCCCTCCCAAAAATCACATGCCACAGCCTCTCCACCACCGCCCCGGCACTGTCATCATCCATCTTCGTCTTGTTGATCCACGTCCAAAACCGTGTGTACTCTGCCACACTCCTCTTCTGCACCTGCTCTCTGCTCACCGCAAATGCGTTCCCACTCGGGCTGGCAAGCTGCTTCGGCACATCAGTGTTGTTGAACATCTGCTCCCACGCCTTGGCCATCTTGACCTCGAGCGTCCTGTACTCATCCGGGGGCGCGCGGAAGGGCAGAATCGCGTTCTCGCATTCTTGTTTGGTGGGGCAGTGCAGACTCGCATACCCTTCTTTCTGGACATGCGGGAGCTGCAGGTCCTGAATACTTTGCACCAAGGATTTGTACGGTAGCCGCCGTTTGCTCTTGTCCTCTTCTTCCTTGGCGAGGTTGGGCGGGATGAAAATCAGTGTCGAGGGCAGCCGGTTGTAGTTTGTGATTAGCCACCCCAGATAGGCGTCGGCGATGCGGCCTTTGTCGACGCGCTGCCCGCTCGAGTGCAGCGAGGCAAAGGATTTGTCGATTGTGATGACCTGGTTTCGCCACTCCGGAAGCAGTTTGAGCAGCCAGTTGAGGTCTTCGCCTTCGAGTTGCACTTTGACGATGAGTTTCTCTGGGACGGGTTTCAGGCTGGGTGGTTCGGGGGTCGGTGTGTAGATTTGTGGTGTTGATGGCCGCACATAGGGATAGTTGCCTGGGACGTGGTTCTGGATGATGGAGCGCGGTGTGAATAGGTAGACCAGTGTGACCAATGTGAGGATTCCGCCGATGATGAAGAAGCGGCCTCGCACGGTATTGGTAGGTGGCGTTGTCAGGGAGAGAGTGCGGCGATGCATGATGTCTGATTTTCAGCTTTTCGAACTGGAAATGGCTCACTGCCAGATCGATCTCAATGTCCAACTCTTTCGGTGTCTTTGTGTTTTCAGGGTTCCATGACTTGTGAAGTTGATGATCGCCCCTGTCTCTTCTCGCAGTTGAGGTTGGGTTACACGCGTACAAATAGGACCGACCGGACTGTTGTCCGTAGTCTGTGCGCGTCCCCCTGAATGCGAATGGCGCGCGCGATCACGGTGCTTTTTGCCCAGCTAAGACATGTTGGTCTAGATGTGATATGGCTTGCACGATATCACACCAAATCCTCATGCGCCGCTGGAATGCATCGCCTAGCGTTCACCCATACTGGTGAAAACTTGGTCTCATCTTGCTCTTGTGTTCATCATTTCGTGAAGTCCATCTGACGCTGAACGACCGGTCCTATATTACACTCTACTTCTCACCAATGCCTAGCCCGCTCCCAGACCTTGGTGGTGGGCTCACGGTGCTTCCTCTTCTGCTGGCATCTTTTCCGTCTTTGCCCTCTGCAGCCTCCCGCTCCAGAAAGTCCTGCCACAGCTCTGCCAAACTCTCCTTGTTACTCGAACTACTAGCCATCAACATAGGATCGCTCATGGAACCAAGACTCGGCGTGCTAGGTGTTCTGCGGAAGGGGCTGATGGGTACGCCGAGCCGTGAACTGGTGCCTGGCCGCGCAAGGCCGGCTTGTTCCTTTTGCTCTGTTTTCGTTAGTATTTGCTAAGGTTCAGACGAATTGGAAAGGTACAAGTGAACGGAGGGGCCTTGAGAACGTACCATCGGTCCAGCCCAGCAGCATACTGATAAGCTGCAGAGCCTCGAACTTCTTCGGGTCACTACGATCAAGCGCCAGGAAATGCAGGAAGTAATTCGTGATGATCTGGCGATCGACATTGTCCTCCGGCCGCCCCTTCTTCAGTATTCGCAATGCTTTTGTGAGGTGTTCGTTCAGCGTTACTGCTTCGTGGCGCAATTTGCCAATCAAGAGGTTCTTCTCCTTCACTTCTCTCTCGAAGGGTAGCGCACGTTCAAGTTCTTTCTGTGTTGCAGCAACGGAGGCCAGAGCTGTTTTTGAAGACTCTTCTGCGGCACTGACTTGCTTGCGAAGGTCGGCGATTTGGGCTTCGTAGGTCTCGACGGACTTCTTGAGCTCAGAGCGGCGCACTAGAGCTTGTCAGCACGTGTCCATTCAACGTTGCAACACCACTTACAGTTCTGCACTTCCTGGAGCGCTTTCTGCAGTCCCTCAACAGCCTGATTGTTCTGGTCTCTGTCTCTTGCAGCTCGCTCGTATTCGTCCTTGAGGCTCTCAAGCTGCTCTTTCAGCTCTGCTTCCTTCTCGGACAAGCTTTCACGTAACGAACGCTCATTCATAGCCAAGACCTCCCAATCCTGCATAGCCTGTTTCGCGTTTTCGAACTCTTCTCGCGCATATGCTTCGCGGGAAATCAACTCGTCGCGCTCCTTCACCCAGTTCTGCTGAGACAGATTCGATCTGCTCCGCAGGTTGCTGATCTCGGACGCTTGTGTCTCGTTCTCTTGCCGCAATTTCACCAACTCCTCGCTAAGGTTGCTGATTTTCTCCTGCAGTTCTGTGTTCTGATCTTGTAACTCGGTGACCTGGGCTTCGTACTCTTCGATCTTGGCCTACGATCTGTCAGCGTTCTCGTTCTCCCATTGCACGACATGATACATACGGCATCAGCCTTCATACGATTGCCCAGGCTCGTCTTGATGGTGTTCACCCGCCCCAGGAGGTTGTTGTACTGTGTCTCAAAGTGCTCCTTGCCCTCGTTAGCTTCCTCGAGCTCCTCTCGCAGCGCTTGCACCTCCTCTTCGTGCTTCGACTGCGCGTTATCTGTCGTCTGACCCTCGTGCTTGCTTTGTATGCTTTCCAGGCTCTTCCTTAGCTCAGTGACCTCTTGTCGCAGTGTATCTCGCTCTTTCGCTATTGCATCCAGTCGTGCTGTTGTCTCGGAATCCGACGGCGGTGACGGGGACATGTGTGGTGAGCGCGAGCGCGAAAAGCCCAGAGCGACTGCTGAGGCTATACTGTGCTGGTGGGTGCCATTGGGGGTGGGTAGTGTGGGGGAAAGTGGTTGCTCTTCGTCGTCGACATCGTCTGCATCTCGATCGACAGTTTGCGCGGCGGTTGGCTTCTATGTGCGCTGTCAGTAATGCCTTTTGCTGCTATTTGCGCCTAGAACTCCGTACAGCTTGCTCTTCTTCATCGTCGACATCGTCGTCGTGATCTGCCCCGGTCTTGCCGTGGTTGCCGTTCACTTGCGCATCCTCCTCAACTTTGTTCTGTGCCTGACTGCCCCCCTTCTTCTTATTCTTCTTCTTTTTCGACTTGGACGGAGACCCTGGAAACACGTCGTCAGCATACTGTATTCTTGATCGTAGCGATCAAGCCCCGCTAAGTCCGCGCGAGTGGTGCAGGTCTGAGGGCTGCAAGCTCACCTACCACTTTGGTTCACAGGGTCTGACGTGGCTGGTGCAGACATGTTGGAAGCTACAATGCAAGCAAACGAACGAATGCGCAGGACACGCTATCAGACAATCAGGGCATTGAACGGCGGGCAAGGGAGCTTAGTTGAATGTTGACTTGGCGCGTCGTGTCCCCCAAGTTTCGGTGCATGCGCAAGCACGTCACTAGCCACGGCACGAGCCACTTGTTCCGGTTGCCGATGCTTGTCACAAGGCTGCATGTTCATCTCGACACAAGTGTGAGTAACAGTTGACGAGTCCAAATTCCTGTTTCCTGTTCTCGGCATTCGTAGCAGTCAAGGCAACGCCTTGTCTGGACTGTTGCTTGGAAGGCTGGCTCCGGGCCGCCTGACTACCATCATGAACGCATGACGAAGGCCCTCTGCGGGGTACAAACATCGATTGTACCTATGCATTCATTACCTTGCCCTGTGCTTTCTATTTCAGATTTCTGTTTGAAGGCTGCTCCAACTGCATAGTCGAGATGAGGTTCTACAAGCCCATGCTGTGTTCGGCAGTCGCCATCGTATACGCCTCCCTTGGCTTCCGTATCTTCAGACTATCGTACATCTCACATCAGCTCGGCAAACAGCGCAAGATGCAGGATGCATGAGGATGCATACCACAGGCTACTTGCGTCCGGAATCAGAGGATCGGTTGTCCCTTACCTTCTATCCTCTGCCCAAGACGCGCGCAGCATGAAGTACGAGAAGCCCATTCAGTATCCAGTAAACGCCATCCTCTTCGCCGTTGGGTATCGCTACGGTCTCGAAAATGGTAAACAAAAAGCACAGGCACGGCAGGACGTGAGCAACTCCATGGTACTATACTGTTTAACTCTCGAAGCTGACGAGGTAGTGGAATAACGCTGCGTTATCGCACGTTAGTGCGAAGTTGAAAAGCCAATAGCAAAATCGCAGCTCCTTGGTGTACAAGTTCCAGTATGAGGTACAACAATCTCATCGAGTTTTTACCAGGGGCTATCAGCGTTGCAATTAGTTGGCCCCTCAGAAATCACTACTGTAGACAAAGAGCACAGGCATAACAAGACGTACGCGAGCTCATCATATTCTATGCTGTTGAAAGCTCGAGGCTGATGTAGCACCTACCATAGTTCTCATATCACGAAATGATGTGATTACAAGAGCAATTCTTCTTATTCAACAGAGCGTCAACCTGTTTGTAATTGATACACAGGCACACACTGACAACCTCCTTATTTTCTTGGAGCTATGGAGCTTGTATCTGGCTTTTCCTGCAACATGCAACCCTTTTTCTCTTTCTCTCGAACTCAAAGTCAATGCACATCCGAAACACTCAAGCAAACCACCGCCAGTACGTCCCTCCCTCCTGTCATAGCACTTACTCATCCCGCACCCAACACCATGCACACTCACCGGCGTCGGTTGTGTCTGAGCCACATACATCAGTCCACCAATAAACACTCTCGGTATCTTGGGCTCTTTCACAGGACCGATGTTAGGAGTGTTCAGTACACTATCCACGCTCTTCATCGTATGCGTCTGCTTACCAGTCTCCAATTCTCACGCCTCTCGAATCCCACGCCTGAGAATCTCATATCCAAGAAGCGCCTTGCACCTCAGAAATGTTTTACGCGAAACGTCATGCACAGCCGTACACCAGCCCATTGCAACCAGAATCCCTACAACGACGAGTGATACAGCGCCTACGGCATACGCTCCCCACTTTGCGCCCAACAACACATAAGCGGCTCCAGAGCCCAAGATACTGGCAGTAAGTTTCACCAGAGCAGCAAGAATACTCCATCCAAGCAGTATGTAGATTGCGACCGACCGGCAAATCTGGAAAGGGACGTACTCATACCCAGTCACCTGTGGCGATTGGGATGAAGGCAGCCTGGAAGGCAGCGAGGACCGCTATGATGATCATGGCAAGGGGATGTATTTTCGAGCACGGTGACCATGAGTCTTCGTTGGATCGCTCTGAAGTCTCGTGAATGCTTAGCTGAAAATCTTGGTGGTGGTGGTGGTGATCTTGTCAGCGGCTGCTTGTGGTAATGGATCTTTGCGTGTAAAACTTGCATTAGGTAGAGGGTAATCTTGTATGGCTGACAGCTGCATGAAAGACCGGCTGAGACAGAGAACAATGTGATATCGAGTATGGCACTGAAATGGACACTGTGCTGTACAGAATTGTGAGTGAGCATGTGGACTGCCGACATTGTGCACTGCACAACAACTCACTTTTGCCTAGGATATCGGCACAGTGACTGAGTATTCAGATTTGTTTTGGTTCTCTTTGCTATGGTATCATCTATAGCCGTAACACCGAAAGATTTCGACCGCAAATGCAAGTCCGCGCACCAAACAAGTCTCCAAAGCCGGGGTATATCGAACCCTAAAACAACGCACGAAACGTGACATGCATGTCTGCAATGACAGTGGTATCCAGAATGAAGAAGAAGGTATCAAGGGTAAACTTCGCAATCGTGAAGCAAATGCGCAAGGCCGTGAGATAGCAGAAACGCTCAAGGACTAAGTAACGTTTTTCAAGATGGCGGCACTTAGCTGCGCCCATCGTAGCTGTCACTCACCCAACCACTGTTGGCACCAGCAAAGACGGGTTGTTGACCTTGCTGGTAGTTGTCGCTCTCATCGTCGTAGTACTCTCCGCCGCTGCTAGCATCGAAGCTGCTGCGACCACTGATTTCGTCAGCCTCGTCTGGGCCGTTCAGCGGCATCGAGTTCCAGTCCATGGTCGCAAGAGCCGGGTATTGGGCAAGGAGAGCGGCAGGCAAGAATGGCTGCGGCACCTGTGTCATCTGGGGGAAGTTCTCGTAGCCAGGCTGTGTCTGCATCACACCACCGTAGTTCTGCGGCATAGGGTTGAACATGCCATTGCCATTGGCCATCTGTTGTTGCTGGCCCTCCCAACCGCCCTTCTCTTGCGCTTCTTCCTCAAGCAAGGGTCGGATGCAGACTCGGCCAGCTTCAGACCTGAAGTGACGGCCTAAAGCATCTGCGCGAGCGAACCGCCTGCCGCAACCCCAATGACCGTTGTCCTTGAGATTACCGCGGCAAACAAACTTCTTCTCGCCGGAGTGTAAACCTTCGTGTCGTTTCCTGTCGTGTTGGCGAGCAAAGGCCTTGCCGCAAATGCTGCACACGAAGGGACGTTCATCGGTATGGGTGCGAAGATGCGACCGCAGGTTGTAGGCACGTGTGAATCGCTTTGGACACAAAGTACACTGAAAAGTAGCTGGATGCTTCTGGGTACGCTTGGGACCTCCACCTTCGCCAGGTGAAGGTCTCGAAGGGTCTGCAAGGTCTAGAATGTAGTCGCGATTGGGCACGCTTGAAGTCGACGAGCGACGAGAAGACTTGCCGGACGGCGAAGGCGAGCGCGACTTCGCGGCGCTGGGAGACAGAGACCGATTCGCGTCGAGGCCAGGAGTGGAGGCACGCGAGCTGGCGCTGCTGAACGGGTCAGACTTGGCGCGAGTCCTGTTACGACTCCTCGCTGGGTTACATTAGTATGAGCAACAGTGCTTCTCGATTGATCACTTACATCGATCCGGCGGGCTCAAAGTGTCGGTCAGAGCGTCAGCAGTAGACCCGGGCTTCGGTGGCTCAAAACTTGCTTGCCGCGATGGCGGCGCAAAGTCAATGTTGATCTCAGGGGGCGACATGGTATCAGCCTGACCGAAGTCATTCAGCGACGGGAATGCCTCCGTGCCCTGGGGGTAAATGCCCATTCCTTGCTGCTGACCGAACTGGTTGTTCATGTTCATATCAATGCCAAAGCTGCCAGGTGTGAACTGAGGGAGCGACTGCTGTTGTGGAATCAATCGCGGGGAAATGGCAGGACTATGGCCAGGGCTGATGTGTGCGTTGTCGCTCAGGTTGAATTGGTCGAAGTTCGAGATTGGGTTTTGGAAGAGCTGAGGATCGTTCTGCGCGCCCAGGTGCGGTGAAGGCTGATCCTCCTCGAAGCTATTTTGTGTGACCAGGTATGGCGAGGCATGTGCTGAGGAGATGTCTGAGTACGCAGACTCGCTGGGTGTCCGCCTATGTCCTCTGAAATTCGCCATGTTCGCCCACTCGGTGCCCTGAGCGTAGGCTGCGCTAGGATCCAGCGTCGACTGACCCAACGAAGCATGTCGAGAGTGGTTGGGTGGGGAGAAAGCGCCTTGGTTCTGGTGCGGCGACGCATGCGGGCTGGGACTGCGCTGATTGTTCATGTTGTTTGGCAGTAGGTGTGGCGGTGTAGGCGCGTGGGGTTGTGTGGTAGCCATCTGGGCCATCAAGTCGCTGGGGTTGACTCCGAGGTTCTGCTGCTGCTGCGGCTGACTCTCGAGCAGGTGGGGGTCGAGAGAGTTGCCGAACTGCGAGGGACTGATCGCCTGAGGCTGGTTCAGGTCGTTGCCGGCGAAGAAGCTGTTGAAGTCCGCGGAGCCAGGGTTGGTGATATCGAGGTGATCTGGGGTGAGGCTGTTGCCTTGCGGCCCGAAGTGCGGCGTGTTGTGCTGCGACAGGGCTGGGTTGGACTGCAGGAACGTCTGGTCAGAGAGCACCTGCTGTTGCGGGAACGACTGCGGCTGCAGGGTGGACAGGTACTGCGCGTTGGTGAGCTGCGCGTTGCTGACGGCGAAGCTGGAGGGGTCGAGGTTGAGCTGCTGCGATTGATCGAAGCCGAGGCCAGACACGTTATTGTGGAAGGGCGCATGGGGTGACGGCGAGGGTGTTTGCCTTATATGGACGCGCTGGCCCGCAGACGGCGAGCGCCCGCGCTGCTGCATGCCGTCCATGGTTGCGGTTGCGCGTGTTGCTATTCTGGAGTGCAGAGGAGTGAGGTAGACAGCCGCGCTTGGGCCCCTACAGCGAGATCGCCTTGTCTAGCGACGAGCGGGGACGCGGGCAACGTTAAGCTCGAAATCGGTCTCGCTGAGTGGTCAGAATGGCCGCGAGCGACGCGTTCCTGGCTGGCACTGGCTGAAGTCGGAGAGTGAAGGAGGCTGTGTGAGCAGTCCTCGCGGTGAGCACAACACAGTGAGGTGGGCTGTGCAGGCAAGTGAGGTTGATCCCCGAACGGGCTAGGGGGCTGCTATTCTCAGGACTGATGTGCCCCGCCAGCGAGCTCCCGGCGCCTACTCTGCAGCAGAACCTTCGACTGCAGTGAGCGTGCCTGGTTTCAGAACTTCCAAAACGTGAAACCGTCCTAGATACGAGCGTGCGGCACGGGGCGTGACACGCGAGGCCGGTGTGGGGTGTTCGCGGTGACGTTGATCACGGCTATCGGCAGTGTCTTTGACCAAGATAGCAATGGACGAATTGGGGTGGTCAGGCGAGAACCTCAACTGCAGTCCAGCGTGGTCGCGTAAAACCGCGTTAGTCGTGACTGCCGCAGAGGTCGATCAGCTCTCGTGAAAGCTTGTCTGGGCGGCTGCGTCTTGAGTGCCTTGGAAGGAGGAACCGTGACGACGCGAGTGCTCAGCCTCAGCCCTATGGGTCTTGGAATCTGTAGAGATGGTCTGACAGCGAGCTGGTGAAAGCGTAATCGAGCGGTAATGCGAATTGGGAGTTGTGCAGCCAGTTGTTTCAGCAGCTCGATGCAGTAGGGAGCCTCATATATCACCGAGTATTGCCGAGCTGTACTGTAAGAGAACATTCGCCGCAGGTGACATTCCATTTACTAGCCACACCAAACCCTTGCAATGCTCTAAACCCCGAATATAATCTCTGAGCGACTGAACGATGGTTGCTGTGGCGTGCAGACCAGCGAGCGATGTGTATTCGCAAATGAGGTCATGTTGTTGGTCCACTTGAGATGGTAGCGCAAGTCTACAGCTGTTGCACAGCCACAACCCTGTGAGGCAGATTGGTTCACCAAGGCAGAATTGCATCTGCTGCCACTATTCCCGCGACCACGACCGCTTCCCGGGGCGCAAATAGCGGTCGCATCGTAGTGCATTGCATCATGTTGTGGCGTCGCAAATCGCTTCTGTCTGCTGCGTTGTCGTTGTGGAGTTGGAGTTTTTGTAATTCATGATGCAAGTGGTACCTCGTTCATGCGCAACCCTCAAGCAAACTTCAGGCCCTTTGTGGGATCCCAGCGTCCGTCCTGCGCAGGTCCATTTGTAGGTCGCGCATTGCCAGACGATGTAGGCACAGCGCCAGTACCAAACTTGATACCTACTTCTGGAGTCCACATGCCGGATGGTGGTATGCTCGCCCTGGTAGGCTTTGGCGCAGTCAAGGGTGTTTCCGCGTGCGCATCCGCTCCGTACTGCGGGTTCTGTGCATCTACTTTCTTCTGCTGCTGCAGCGACTCAGATGTTGCTTGCTGCAGGTTCAGGGAGTTCATTCGGGTAGCTAGATCGCTGCGAGAAAATCAGCATAAGTTGGACACATGTGGCGCATGGGTGCGAACTTACCTCTCGATCGCTGACGCCTCAGACTTTCGCTGGTAGGCAAAACTGCGTGCATCGTCGCGGAAGCGGTTGACGATCTTGGCGAGATCATTATAGAACTTACGCCCAACGTCAGAGTTTGAGATAATCTCCTTGTACTTGAAGTATGCATTCTCCAGGTTTTGTAGGGCCTGCTCGCGCTGCTTTGTGGATTGGTCGCCTCGTCGAGCGATCAAGAACGATGCGTTAGCGTCTTGTAACCTCTTGATTGCATCTGATTGCTCCTGCTCTTCCTGTTGAACCACATCTTGATCGACATCGTACATCTGCAGGCGCCTATCGAACAAGCTTTCGAACTGTACAGCCTCAATGGTTTGCATGGGATACTCCCGCTCTAAGCGAGCGGCTTCGCGCAGCAACTCGGGATCTAGTTCTGTCAGCAGGCTACAACAGGGCAAGGCCTGATCGCTTACTTATGTCATCCTGCTTTGCCTTAGTTCGCACGGCCTCGATCTTCCGCCGTCTCCTGCTCTCGAGGCGGCTGACCTCATTGAAACATCCACGCAACTTGCCAGCTTCACGCTCAACATCACCCGTGATAGCTGGTCGGCGGCCGCTGGGCACGTAGTTCTCCAGATCGTGATCCGGCCCACTCAGCAGTCTGATGAATTGCTCGTTCTCCCTCAATTTTGTCTTGACAATGTTGTCGCTGTTTGTTGCAGCTTTGAAATAGCCGTCGATCTCCTTGATCTGTGCATACAGCTTCGGCGCAGCTTGTTCGGCGGGTGCCCTAGTCCAAAGAGCAGTCCCGTATCGCCGACGTGCGTTTTCGTCCTCTGCTGCTTCAGACTTGAGAATCTCGACGCCCTCGTTGTAGACCGCTAGATCGCTGTACATGAGCTTTTTGGTGTCCTCCATTGAGCGCTCGAGGCGATGAATTCCATCTTGCTGTCGAATCTCTTCTGCGTGAGCCATCAAGCCTGGCGGCAGACCGAGTGGCTTCTCAAGAGCCTGGAGAGAGCCGGGTAAATTAAGGCTGCGAAGCGTCTCATGGATCCGGGCGGTGAGATTCTCGAGCTCCTCGACGATAGTAGTATTGACTAAGCGATCGCGGCGATCGACGTAGATACTAGCTGCTAGGTGCACGGAGTAAGGAACGAGCTTTGAGAACAGCGCAGGGCCCAGCTCGCCATGATCTCCCAACAGCGCATTCGACTCCGCGATCTCTTTCGGCACCCTCGAAACTACCATGTTGGCTCGGTCTAATATCTTCAGCTCAGCCTTCGGTGGCACAGGAAGGAGGTAGATCATGTCGTTGTCCTTCTCCGCGCGCTTCAGATCCTCCGTGACCCTGTTCTTGAGCCCATTGAGGTCAGCAAGTACCACTTTGTTAATGTAGCGTTGCTCCTTGAGGGCCTCGTTGACACATACGAGGCTGTCTTTCAGCCTTGCGACTTCTTCGCCGTACTTGCGCTTCTCCAAAGTATCACACGCTGCTCGATACTGTGCAGCAGCGGCGAAGTGGTGATGCTTGGCCGTCATGTGATGTATCCACTCACTGCTGACCGAGTCGGATTGTATGCCTGCTTCACAGGCCTCGTTGTATAGATCAGACACCCTCGCAGCGAGCTTAGCGATTGTTGCATCCTTCAAGCCGTCTTTGACAGCCTTCTGCCAGAAGCATTCCTGGCCTTGAGCAAGCATAAGCTTCTCCAAGCAGTCCAGTGTCATGAGGTCCATATCCTCTGGAGGCTCCGTTCGAAGCTCCGGCAACACTGTGTTTCGCAGATGTGATATCGTGCCGGCCGCTAGACAGAAGTTGTTCGCGGCGACTTTCAGACCGTCTGGTGTGCTTCGATTCGACGACATAGCCAGCTGCGAGTACATGGCGGCGAGATTGAACAGGATATTTGCGAGCTCATAGCGGAGGTTGTTGCGCGACACCGGGCGGCTCGTGTTGTATCCTAGAGCTGGGTACCAAGGAAACTCGACGCCAATGTCGACAGGGAATTTTCCACTCAGCCATACCAGCTGAGCTGCGTACTGTTGTAGCTTGGGAATATTGCTTGGATGTGGTTCTTGGGCATGTACGGCGGTCGATCGCAGCTTCTCGATGGTCTCAAGGTCGGCCTTGAACATGTCTGGATGCTGGTCATACTTGGAGGAGATGTACTGTTTGATGGCTTCGATGAGGTTGACGGAATGTGACTTCCTGAATGGAAGAAAAAGGATATTGCTGTCCATCATGAGTCGAAGTCAACAGATGCTTTTCTCTACTGCACTCACGAAGCCATGGTACGAAAGGCTGCTGTGTTATTTGGTCTACGAGCTCAAAAGTGAACAGACGTCACCGCGGCCAGATTCAAGCCGAAGCTGCCCCGCGGCGGTGCCAGGGTCCAAGCGTGGGGCAGGCGCGCAGCAGTCGATCCAGGCACGCGCTCGTGACAGACGTTTGGAGCTGCGAGGCTGTCGTTGCACATGGAGATCTTAGGTTGCCCATGTATCCTATATTTCGATCATATGTTTTTCTGCATTGCGCATCGATACCTAAGATGCGTTGCGCCATGCACATCCAGTTCATGTGCACAGAAGGCATCTCAGGACAAGACTGTGTCTTCAACGTATGATCGCCGTCGATACCGTTTCCCAAGACATTGCAATGAGCAAATTTAGCGCCACAGTGCAGTCAGTGCTGAAACAGTGAGGGGCGCTGAAGCGCATCTGGTCTCATCGGAAGCCGAGCTGCGCAGCCATTTGGATGGAAATGTCAGCACAGTCGCCGCAATCTATAGTAATCTACGCTGAGTAGCGGATTGCAACACGATCGCGAAACTCGCGCAATCCATCTTTGTCCAAGCTGCGCGTCTAGTCCGCGTATATAATCCACAGGGTCGCACCCTTCGAGCTCCACTTTAAGAACATCCCACCATCGCCCTCTACCGGTACACTCTATACCTACACTCCCCCTCGACACCCACACACTTTACAAACCGCACACTCCTATCACCATGTCTGAGCACAATTACAAGTTCAACATTGCCATGAGCTGCGGCGGCTGCTCCGGCGCTGTTGAGCGTGTCCTCAAGAAGCTCGATGGTGAGTGCTCCGCGTCGCCTCCTGGAGCTCAGCGCGGCAAACTGAACCCAACGCAGGCGTCAAGTCGTACAACGTTTCCCTCGAGACACAGACCGCCGACATTGTTACCGAAGACTCGCTCTCCTACGAGACCGTCCTTGAGAAGATCAAGAAGACCGGCAAGACCGTCAAGTCTGGCGAGGCAGACGGTTCCCCGAGGGATGTTTGAGGGTCACGAATCACCTTGGACGATCTCTTTACGGCATATTGTTATTCTGGCAAGCAACGGATACCACCTTTCGTAGCAGCTGAGCCTCTTGCCCTGCTACATGTTTGCACCTACGCGGTATTGAATGAATAGAAATGGTGTTTGGCACCAAGAATTGAAGGATACCCACGCATAAACACACTACGTCCATGCTGAATAATGTAACTTGCTTTCCACCACAGCCAACGTCAGCAAAAACCGGTCAAACAAATCAACAGGCTTCGCAGCTGCATTGTGAAATGTTGCAGACGTCAAATGGGCTGGTTGCAGCTTCCAACACTGTCCACGTGCTGCACGTCGCACCTGCCGGACCTTCGGTGTTCAGCCTCGACAGCGCCTGCCCCATCAGGCTTCCGGTGCATTCTCGCAGTTGGCCCTTAACAAGCCAGCTGCTGTCACTTGACTCACTTTGCACGAACCTTTGTTGCTATCTCTGTCTCAGCAATTTCCCGCTGATGTAATTCCTGAGGCAGATGACCATCAAACTTCTCGTGCCTGAGGCCTCGAGGCCGTTCCTGTCCTGTAAGCTGCAGGCTTCAACTCCACACTTCCGGCTTGTCCCTCAGGAACCGCGCAAACCATCGCCACAGCCACCGTCTAATCAGATTGAAGTCATTTCAAGCAGCAAGTGCTTACCTGCGCTCGGAGTTCCCGCCGCTTGTGCCGCGTCCCCGAGCGATGTTGACGTGCGCCTCCAACCAGGTAGGTGCGAATTGTGCTGCCTGGCGCGTGTTGACCACCTTTCCTATTGACGCCACATCAGGCAGTCAAGAAACGCAATATCGGCTTCACCATTCTATACAATCATAGAATCGGACATATTCCAGCAGCTCGCTTACCGAGCGGGCAATGCGAGCGTTGCAGATCCTGACCCAGATGACTCTTTCAGGGTTGCATGGCGGCTTCGCTCCGGAATCCTGGGTTCGCGAAAAGACGGGAACGCATCAAACAAGCCTCCACCACGCTGAGCAGTGGCCACTTCGTCTATGCGAACCCTCGTATTGCGTGGGATATCCAGGTAAGCGTCTACTCCACGCTAACAATGACGCTGTCAAGCTTGCTGGACTTCGGTCAATTAGCCATCTTCCTTTGCCCTTTCAAGGAATACTCCCTCACCTCAAGTTCATATAAAGCTTGAGCCCAAGCTCATAAGCATGTCGCCTTCATTATCGCCCTCCTGAGGGACCAGTCACCAATACCACTCCTTCACGTTGACTATCGACACTTGTTCTGATCCTCATGCCTTCCCCACCACGAGGATATACAACGTTCCCGAGCGACGCCGACCTCTTTTATATGTGCACCTCGTCAACTTCTACTGAAGACCTCGGTATCAACTACGTTCCTCCATCACAATCGTCTCTGCGGGTTGGCGTTATCATCCTTAGTCAGGACCAGATCCAACTGTCCGACCTAGCCGCGGTTGATCTCCTGTCGACATTGGGCAGGAGCAGGATTGGCAGACTGAGCGCGCCAGCGAGTACGCTCGAAGAAGCCGTTGATGAAGTGGACATTCGATATGTCAGCGTGACCGGAGAAGGGTCATTTCCAGTCACCTCTGGCGCTCGAATGCCAGTGACGGTGAGCTAGTTTCGGATTGCTGCACAGCAAACACAATCATCGCCAACCCCTAAACCGACTCCTTGGTCAGAAAGTACCACTTCCTGGTCTTGCCGGATTCGCCTGTACCTGACCATCCTTGGTCATCTGAGAGAGTCTGGCAGGGAGACAAAGGTTAACACATGCCCTACATTCCTTCCGTCCTCCGCGAATTCTTCAACTCAAGCTGGCACAAAGACTGACTTTCTGGCAGAACTCGTTTGCAAACGCACCACAATTCGACGTCCTTGTCATCCCAGGCTCCTTCACCACCAAGGAACTACTACCAGCGGCAACTACTTTCCTGGCAGCACAATGCTCGAGTCCCGATCTCCACGCTATCTTCAGCATCTCCTCCGGAATTCTGCATCTCATCCAGACTGGATTGCTCTGGAAACGGCGAGCTTCCGCGCCAAGGTGCCTGATTCCAGCTTTACAGCAACGCTATCCGGATAGTCTGTGGCAGACAAGGGCCTGGAACCGACACGACAAGCTCTGGACGAGCTCGACTGCCATCTCAGCTCTCGACATGATAGCTTCTTGGATGCGTGAGTTCTTCTGGGACCGACATGAAGCGGTCGAATGCGCTTTGGCCGCTGCCGGAATTGGGTCGCTGGACGACTTCGACTATTGACGACTTTTCCGTAATCTACTTCTGGAGTTACGAGCCTCTCAACTTTTCGAGTGATTATCCCGCTCTAGAGCAGATGAAGGGCACACATCATGGTTTCGACTGGTTGTATCATACTTGTTGTACTTTTATTGTTTGACTATACCAGACCGGGACTTGTCGTACGACCATACCGGCCAGAGTCGAGCGGGTCAGACGATCAGCTCCTCCGACAGTCCCGATGAATTTGAAGATCTTGTAGCGGTTGGCAGCTCGCCAGCCACCATACCGAACTTCTTTCGCTCTCGGTCCGATCTTATGCTGATTTGCTTACCGCAGGCACGCCTGTGACTGATAGATCTTCCCAATAGGTCCAAACGTCAAGAAACGGCCCTCAATCTCCCACGAGGTATGACGGCGGTTGCAGGTTGCCGCACAACTCAGATGCTCTCGGTAGCAGAAGTCGCTCTTTGGCCTCGTAACGATGTTCTCAAGTCTCCTCCTCGCACGTCGAACGAAAGCCACAGGCACATCTCGAAGCCACTTTTCGTAAACGCCAAACAATTGACCAGTCTCCCCAATCTGACTATGATGGCAGAAGTCATCCACCAGGAACTGCAGTATCGGACGCTCGGGAGAAACGTTGCCAAATGCGTAGGTAATAGCTGCGACTGCATCCTAATGATCAATGGCCTGCACGGGGTTGTACTTGACAGCCGTATTGTTGAAAGCTCGGCGAAACGTGTGCGCAAAAAGCCTGTCGGCGAGCACGTACGCTTGGGGAACCGAGAGAATGATGTGTGGAGAAGGGAAGAACTCATCCTCTGTCTGGCCGAAGATGCGCACCAATTCGTCGAAGTCGCCGTAAGCTGGGAGAGTCTGCTCATAGATCCAGTATTGAAAGATGTCGACTGATGTATCTCGTGGTATTCAACGAATTGCACAAAACTTCGATTGACTTCCCGCCGGAATTTGTGCGCCATCAGCCTGTCGGCAAGCACGTAGGTTCTGAGTATGGCGAGTATCATCTCAATGTCAATATCTGGTAAGTTGCATGGGATCTCGAGTATACCCATCCATGCAGGTCGGCAGCCGCTTTTGCCTATGTAATCGCCAAACGGGCTAGTGGTGCACTTGGGCAGCGACTGCGCGTAGACCTAATGTTGGAAAATATTGACTATTCAATCGTATCAGCGAACGTTACAATGCTCTTTTGATGCGCTGCTCACATGATTTGGGATCCACGTCTCTCAGACAGACTTTCTTCTCCTCCGCTTCCTACCACGGTATCTTCAGAGCCGCCGCAAAGTACTCGGAGTGGTGGGTCAACAAAGCCTTGTGGATGTAATACGCCCGGCGGGCAGGGCCCATTTCGGCTGTCACGATGCCTTCGATGTTTATGGAGCTACAGTCCTTAGTCCGATGTGGTAGCAGATCAGTATCAGGTTACTCGCCCAATTGGCGGCGGCGGTTTCTCTTGCTCCGAGTTGAAAGGTAATGGCATTGCGCTGTTTTCTTGAGCCGGCAGGTGCATCTCGTTCAGGTGCGTACGAAGTGAAGGCACGGTTCTGGCAGGCAGCTGGACCTGGGGTGGAAGCGTGGCACTAGTAACGGTGAAGTGAAGGCGTGAACGGCTTGCGCAACTCTTACCTCGCGGGTCCATCTCTCCAGGCTCCTCCTACCCCACCATCACCCTACCTTATTCCTTGCAGACAAACTCTGCGCCGACCTCGTAGCACCATGGCGCAGACCAGACCCCGAAGCAAGAAGCCTGATAAGCTGGCGCTAAGTGAGTATCTCCAGCTTTCGTTTCAAAGCAGCTCAATTTGCTCATTGACACCAGCTCAGCACTCGCCGGCGACACTGTCATAGATCAGCTCGGCCAAGAGAGGAAACGTTGCTGTGTTCATCGAGCAGTCTTGTGTCACTACCCTAAATACTTGCAGCATGCTCTCAACGGCTCATGGAAGGAGGAAGAAGAAGGGGTCGTGTCATTGGCGGACGTCGAGATCGAAACTTGTAAGCTGTCATTACTGCTTTGCACCGCGTCTAAACACTGACACAGTGTTACAGTCGACCTCTTTGCAGATTGGATCTACTCGCAGCACCTGTTCACTGGCAACGACATTACGCTCGAGCTATGGCGTCTTCTCAACACATCTGAAAAGGGCGAGGCATTGCTGAAAGCCTTCAGGCGATACATGAGGGCCCTCGTGTTCGGCGACCATTTCCTGGCTCATACCTTCAAACGCGCAGTCCATCTGAGATTCACCAAAATGCTCACCGAGTGGGGTTTCTGGGTGAATGGGAGCGTGGAGGCTGTCCGTTATATCTACGAGAACATACCTTTATAACACCCGGTCCTTCAGCAACTAGCAGACGATTATCGCATGAGTTGGGTGGAGTGTGAAGCAGATTATGGGATCTCCCTACCCGCCACTGAGGATTATTCCGCCTTCACTGCAGAAGGGCAGCGAAAGTTTCCGGTGGACTTTCACTTGCGGGTGACGTGGGGCATGCAGCAACATGGATTCAAGTCTCAGGCGACGGCGCTGAATGTGAAGTACGACTAACGAAGGAGCTACGGTTTCTACGAAGAGAAAGCCAGTGCATGAGGTGGAAGTAAAGGGAATGGAGGTAGCGAGAGCGAAGAAGACACAGATGTGCAACTACTTGGTATTTCGATGTTCGCACGATGCCCAGCAGCTGATCAAAAAGGTTCAACGAAATGGCAGAAAGTATGTGCTTTGTTCCGCCAATACTCTCTTGAGGACCTTCAGAACTGGATTCAATGATCCCTGTCCCAGATTGGTTGATGCTCTCATCTTCACCTAACTTTCCTCCATACCCGCTGGACGCTTCTGGCTTCACTCCAAGAGGCCACACAAATGATGGCGGCTGCGTAGTAGCATTTCGAAACCCTTTACATTAATACTTAGACTTGTCTCAGCATCACTGAAATGTGCTCACACTGGGGTACTAGAGCGGGTAAAAAACACCGCACTTTTATCGTAACGTGTTTCACCAGCGAGCGCCCCACCCCACCAAGCGCCCCACGAACACTGTTAACATAACAGTGCAACGCTATACTGCAACACAGCAATAATAAATTACAGCTTACAAACTAAGATAATATTATTTAGAAGCTTTGCTATCCTCTGCATCCTCTATTTCTACTATACAGGTGCGGGAGTTGTGTCCAATCTCCCCACAACAGCTGCAGCAGCGTCGTCCACGCACCCTCTTTGCAGGCGTCTCGCCCTTACTACAACTGCTACCCTCCTTTTTAGCAACTAAGTTAGCTACTTTACTAATTATAAGGGTCTTATCTGCGCATATATAGCGTCACTTACAGGTCTTGCGCTTAGTAGACACTTCTACAGCATCTTAAAGGCAGCCTACTTCCTCTTGCAGCAATACTATATTATGCGCTATCTACTAAGCACCCTTACTTAACTGTTTAACCTGCTTATCTAACAAGCTTGCTAGGGACCCTTAATAGATTTAAATCTGCTTTTAAATTAGAGTTAACTGCTCCTCTACTTTGTAAGCGTTGCGTAGTGTCTTTAGCTCTTAGGCAACGTTGCTAGGTTTTAGTAGTATTAGCGTGCGCAGACACACATTAAGCTTTAATAACACAACCTTTAGGTTGTGTAGGACTAGCCTAGCACCTCTAAAGCCTGCGCAAATGTTCTCTGCTGTAAACGCCTTCTTAAAAGCTGCTTTAAAGGCTAGTAGGAAGGTTTCCTTATTAATATAGTAGATGTGACTGTGTGCTAAGGCTGAGATCTTGTTACTATATGTGCGCTTTAGCAGCAAGAAGCAGGCAACATTAAGTAGCTGCAACAAGTGCGACAAGTGTGCTAGTATATAGAGAGTAATTATCTTCTTCTCTTTATAGTAATCCTAGAATTCTGCTAAGCAGTAGCTCTTATAGCTGTTAATAATAAGTAGCTAGTACACCCTAACTAGCTTTGCATGCAAGTTAAAGTGTTTAAGCCAGGCAAGCGCTAGATTATTGTTAGTCTAGCTAGTAGGGCTTACTTATATAACCTAGTCGCGTAGCAGGTCCTTAGTAAACTAGTTAGAGATCAGAACCTTGCTAGCAAGGACAAAGAACAGTAGGATAACCTTCCCTATTAACCTAACGCCTTATACTAAGGTAACCTACTTATAATTACTAGGTTAGAGTTTCTTTTGCTTCCTAGGCTTCTCTAAGCCTATTACTACCAGCTGTAACAAGATCTTGCCTATTAGGAAGCCAGACTTATCAAAGTTGTACATGTCTTTGTCTATAATACTATACTTCGCCTTTATTAACTAAATAAGCGTGAACCAGGGCTAGATAACCGCTGGGTCCTCGCAGGCGGCTCGCTAGCAATCATACAGACAGGTCTATTGCGTTCGCAGCTCAGGTGTACGCTAAATAAACCTGTCAACCCAGTTCTTGCCAACAGCGTCACCACCACGCTCTCTCAGCAGTTTATCTGCTATATCTCGCACATCTGCCTTTAAGGGGGGTAGTCCACAATCAGACTCCTTAAGTACACGTAGTACAACTGCCTCCTCTTCTAGCTTTATAAGGCACTTTGCGTTCAGCTCGCAGTCGCGTTAAGGGCGTGTGTTTGCGCGTCGCCGCTGTATTGTGCGTTAAGGCATATTATAGATTAACTCAGCGTGTCGCAGAGTTTTAATCTGCTAAGTTTAAATGTTAGAGATAGCAAGCTGTACGTCAGCTTCAGAGTAGGTTTGTTTAACTTAGTGTTGTTAAGACATTACGCGTTGTTGTTGCGCTGTCGTGTCGACGGTGTTCGTGGGGCGCTCGGTGGGGTGGGGCGCTCGCTGGTGAAACACGTTATAAATAACACAGAAGAAAGTCTGTTGTTTACACTATATTAGGGGTGTATTTTACACTATATAAAAGTATATCTTATCTAAAATAAAGGTATTTTACACTGCTTAAAGACTCTTATTATTCTATTTATCTATTCTATTTATCTTATATAAAGAAGTAAGGAGAAAGAGGGGGCAGACAGAGAGGGGTGGCAGAGAGAGAGGGGTGGCAGAGAGAGAGGCAAGAGAGAGAGAGGTTAGAGAGAGTATGTATACGTAAGAGGAGAGTTAATAATAAACTTTTGTAGCTAATTAGTTGTAGTATAAAAAAGATAAAGTTCTGTATAAATAGACTATTTTACCTAGAAGTGTAGTATAAAAAAGATAAAGGTTCTGTGTAAATAGACTGTTTTACCTAAATATGTAGTGTAATCTTACTCTAGCAGTGTTTTTAACACTGCAGCGGTACCCCAGTGTCATGTGCGAAGTCATGGCCTCATATTCACGCTCTTTACCGTAGGACTGTAGTGCGTCCCCTTGAACTTCGTCCTGGGGCACCAGTAAGCATGTACATTGAGTCTCGTCTCACTCATTTTTGATGTCATTTGCGGATGTTTTGCCATATGAGCTTCGTCTGTATAAAGCAAGCCCGTAGCCTCCCCATTTTATTCGTACTCTTTAAACAGTCAGTGTGCTGCCCAAAACCGACGACGAATACCGCGACGCTTGTTGCGCGTCGAAAATGCATGGCTCTGCACATATTTGTTTTCGTGCTTGAGCCAAAGTTTATTCATTCTGTATAAATGTCTAAACCTGAAGACCTCTAAACAACCTGTGACGAACGTATGCTTCTAGCCTGCGCCTTCAAAGAAGTTCTCTGTTGCTTACATGCCTTGTCGTCTCTTGAATGTTGTTCGATCCGGCGGTCATTCTGCTGTCTGCATATCTTCTCTCCCCTACTGGGAGTTGGCAGTCAAACAATATGTACACAGTACAATATTTTCTTCTCTAGACATCCTACACCCCACCATGTTCGACATCAAAGCGAAATCTCAAAACCAAATCCTTGACTGAGCTTGTCTGCTCTGCACCAAAGCACCCAGTAGACAAGCTTATGTGTGTCTGTTTCTCTCTTTGCGGAAAACTAACCGGTCTTAATCTATGTCTTCTTGTCCCCGGTTCCGAATTCGAGACATGTACAACGCATGCTCTCTTCTTTGGTTTTCAGAAGGTCAACGGATCTTCAAAGGACGATTGTTCAATCTCATATTTCTGGGCATCTGGCTTATGCTCTGCTGCTTATGAGTAGCCGACCGAACACCGGTGGGTATATAGCTATAAAAGCACGTAGACAAGACCAAACCCCTCGCTTGTAGAACAGAATGCTGAATACGGTAAAAACCAGAAACTTCTCTTCAACATATATGATGATGGCGGCCACCAGATGATCCGCTGCTTGCAATGCTTCTCCCGTACATCTTGCAAAGACTTCACTGGTCGCGTACATTTTCCACCCATCAGATGCATTCTTTGCTTCATATCACTGCCGTCACCACGCAAGTCCTCAAAGTCAAATAAGAACAAGCCGATGCTGTGGTTGTTTCTTCGCTGTTTCACATGACTCAAAACCAACAGCACATTCGCGATGGTGTTCGAAAGACCTATCGACAAAGTCGAATATCTGGCTACTGGTTGGAGTGACTGTCGTCAACAGCATAATGTTGCAATCCATGCATGAGTAGACGTAGATCTTTCAGAAACCTCGAAAAGTCATTGAAGCTAGCATGCTATCTGCAGGATCAATACTCTAGAAGACCCTGGCAACCTGGACTCTGCTGCCTCACTCACCAGACCTATTTGCTTGCCAGCATTGACCACAGCAACATGCTTTGAAGGATCCAAATACACGACACGACCGCTTGGAATCGATTGAGGCATTATGTCATGACAGTGGTCGGTAAGACTCGCGACGTCGAGCGGTGGTTGTCTGCTTTTTCGTTCGATCAACGGTGTGAGACTTTTGCGTCCTTCTTCTCCTCTTTCTTGGTTGAGACGGTCCGACTTGAGCGCAAGTCGACTTTTGCGAAAAGAAAAAAAAAAAAAAAAAAGCAAAGGCGTTGAGATCTAAACGTAAACACCAGACGCGGACACGAAAGCCGCACACGCCTGAGGCGCAGACAGGTTAACCGCCTCTCCCTAAGCGGTACGAATTCTCATCATCGTTGTCATCATTGTCATCATTGTCGTCACTGTCGTCACTGTCGTCACTGTCGTCGCTGTCGTCAATAATCGTCCCATCGTGCAGAAGAAGGCTTACTGTCCGCAAAGGAGAACACGGCGCTGCGTCTGTCTACAAGCGCTACTATAAAGCAGCAGCAGCAGCCTTGCCCGCCTTACATTCGCCTCGTAGTTGCTCATCGGTGTGCTTATCGTACATGCGTTTCGACGAGCGAACCGCGAACGTGCCCTCAACGGGAGCGCATGTCTTGACACAGAACGGCTGTCCACACGTGGAGTTAGACGCGCGCTCTTGCTGTCTGTCGCGAAACTAAGGTGTTCGAGACTTCACCGCTTGACGGCAAGGCGCGCACGGCAAGGCGTAACGTCGGCGCTATTCGACATTGCCGCTGTGGAGTTGCGCCACGTGCGTATGCGCAACAACGTTTCCTGCCGTCTCAAATGCCCCCTCGTATTGGTTGTAGACTGCCATCGAAGATTGCGCGCTTCGAAAGATTTTGCAGTTGTGGTCGATGATCTCCATGAGGAAAGTTCGATTAGGAAATTATGGAGCTCGTCTCGGGGTGCGAAACAATTGCCCACTGGCCAAGTGGTGCTTATGCGGTGAATATCACTCAATATATCTAGACGATTGTCAATCTTCATCCGTCTTTGCTGGACAGGTCTTCTGTGTTTTCTTTGAGCCAGAAAAGGAGCGAAGACCGCACTCGCAGCTGGCCAATACGACTGTGTCGGGACGATTGGCCGGAAACAGCTCCGTCCACAATGCCCTAGCTCCTTGTGCTGGAACTTGGGATCAAAGGCTGACAGCATCGTGACAGCCATGAATCGTACTTGTAGATTGGAGGATGGCGGACAATTGTCTTGCGCAAGCTGTCGCAGAGCGGGAGATGCACGGGTCATGCAGGTCCCAGATTGTCGGTGCTTCGATCGGTTGGTGTTGCTGACGGTTTCGACTTATCGCAGCTAGAGGCTGTAGGTTGTTGTCAGCATGCTGCTTTCTCATGGATGATATTTCTAAACGCCGTTGGTGTTGGAGAGGGGCATCTAAGCGCCCAGAGGATGTGATCCGCTGCAGAGCTCACTTCTTGTAACGAGACCGCTTCTTGAACTTGAGCAGAGGCTAGCGAACTATGATAGCCATGGGACAGTCGTCCTAGTTCAGGCAGACGGCGAGGGTCGCATAAGGCCCCCGGTTGTCCGACCAGAACGGAAATCTGGGCGAGGCGCGGAGAAGCGCGAGAAAGCCGTGGAGATATGCGCATTCGTCGGCGCTGCATCTGTCGAATGCACGGGCATCTATCCCGTGCAGGTATAAGTGGGTAGTCGAGCAACCATGGGCGCTTAAATTTCCGCTTCGAGAAAAAGCTGTGACGTTGCTGCTCGACTTCAGACATCAAACGACGTGCGGCTCTGTACAGGATCACGTTGGCACAGCTCAACAATGTCAAGAAGTCTGATTAGGAATTGGAGGCAAGCCGTGACGAGCCATCGGCATGAGAAAGCCCACGGCAGCGCAATCACCGCAAACACTGGGTCCGTTGCGACGGGAGGGTGACACCGTAGACTGTGCCGTAGCCATCGCGAACTGTGCCACAGCCACCGCGGGGGAACACCTCTGAATGAACTTTGAAACCTAAAATAGTCGAGCCAAGAGATGGGTGGTCGGCGAGGTCATAAAGATGAAGAGGAAGTGCGCATTCGTTGCGCTGGTTTGCATATGTGCAGTCAGGTCGAAAATGTGACACAACACAGTCGAGCAGCAGACTGAAGCAGACAGCAGCTGCTCGAGGATATGGGAAGATTTGTCAGCTCGTCGCTGCTCGCTTCGATCCATTGAGGTTGAGGTCTCGGTTCGCTCCGAAGAACCAAAGTATCCTAGCATACCCCTTGCATAACAGAGCCAGACGTCACTATCGTCTATCGTGATGTGCTGCGCAAGTATCTCCATCTGGGGAAATCGTGCTTTGGCTCAGAGCACGTTGTGCCTCTTGCGCTGAATATCGGAACCATTGCACCGACAAAAAGGATGACCGTTGCCTATTCGCTGTTGCCGCAGTGGACTCCTCGGAAGATGGATGTTGAGATTTGAATGTTGGGATCAAGCTTGAAGAAGTCGTCAACCCCGGCTTGATCGCTTGCAGGTGTCAAAATCATGTTTTTGAGTACAGAGAGGAACAATGAGAAGATGCACAAAACGAATGCGTACAAAGATGGGACAATGATCGGATGTTGAGGTTTCCAATGCGGTGAACAGCTCTTGGTTTTTATGAATTGCTGCAGAATACACAACACCAGGCAGCATCTTGATCGTATCAGAATCTCGTTGTTGCAGACCGAGGTTAGGCTGGACGCCTGATAGTTGAATGATCCTTTGGGACGAGTCCCAATCGAGCTTGGGACTCAATGGGCGGTAGGCAGCGTTGAAAATAATAAACGCGTGGGTCCTGACGCTGCGCGTTCATAAGCCAACAGCAGCCACTGAATCTCGCTAGCCGAATCGGAAGCGGTAGGATCGCAGGCGAGCGTAAGCGCACGAATCCCGTGGGCGGGCGATGCTCAGTGAGGCATGGTTGATTCTTGCTCCTTCAGCAAGGGATTGCTCTCGCACTCCATGAATACCGGCACAGCGGGGGCGCAGTGCCAACGCGTACCAGTGGTTTGTTTGATCGGTAACGGGAGCGGAACGGGGCGCACGTTCAGGAAACATACTGCTGGATTATGCTGCGACGACATGTGTCAGTGTTAGAAGTCAGTGGGATGACTTGTAATAACACTCACTGTGCAATGTCGCCGAGATGCAGCCGCGGATATCATGGCATCAGTTTGCTCGTCAGCCGATGCACGGCGACGAAAGGGGACACAAGTTCCATTGGTCTTTTTCGCAGGAATGCACAGAGGCGTGACCGATCAGGGACGGCCTGATCATTTGCAAAAGCCGGATTTCAATGACCACGGCTAGGATGCTGGAGTCGTCACTTTAGCCGACCGACAGTCTTGCGGTCATCGTGGCTCGCCAGCGGCACACTTGGGTGGGCGCTGGTGTAGAGCAGGATCTGAGCGCAAAGGTGCGGCTTGAGAGGGCGGGCCGAGCAGCCAGCAGCGAATTGTCCGCTGCAGAGCACTATAAACGCTGCGATCTGATGGGAGCAGGTTGGGAAAATCGGCAGGATGCAGGCCGGATTGTCGATGGCGGATAGAGTAGCAGCGCGGCATTTGGCTGAGCGTATTGAGGTGAGGATCAAGCCAAAGGGCCGACGTGCCAGGCCGTTACCAGCCCGTGGGAGAGCGCTCGGGGTGCGGCATGGTACTGATTAATGAAACGGGCGAGGCCCATGGGTGCCTTCTTGTTTGGTCATGGTGGTGAAACCCGAGCAGGCATTCGACAGGCGGTTAGCATGAGGCAGTGCCGAGTCTGCTGGCCGACGCGCGCGAGAAAGTGGGCGATACGCAGGAACAGCGATGACGTCCAATATGGTGAGTTGCTGGGGCGCTGGTGTGCAGCAGCCGTGTTGGAGGTGGTGACATCTGCGTGGAGAAGGCCGCTGGCACGAAATGGCGGCGTGTTTCGATGTTTGGGCCCTGGTTCGGTGGGCAGGTGCGCGTTCTGAACTGACAGGAGCAGCAGGGCGCGCCTACCTGCGATGCGCGACTGACGCAAAAACAGGAAAGCGCCCACCAAACAGCCTTGAGCTGCACCCTCCTGCGAGTCGCTGCAGCGCGCACCTCGGTGGGCTCTCAATGTTCGTCGCCTGCATGAAACACCCAATCACGGCCCGCGTGCGCCTCACAGCTTGCGCAGTGTGGAAGCGCTCCGCGACGGCTGCCGGGCTAACGATGTCTGGCCGATCAACCTCGCATGCCGTGACGCCGGGAGACGCTTGGAGGGCCCGCTGTCCTGTGCCATCCTTGCGCGCTGCTGGAGGTATCACCCCTCCAGTACACCCAGCGATGAGCTTTAGGGCTGTAGACGCGATTTTTTCGCGAAAAAACGTGGTTTCGAGCTTCAATGCAGGGTCGGTTATGTGGTAGTCGAAGGAACCGCGCTTTTAGCTCGTCTATGTTGCGTTCTGTGGTCGTTCGCTGGAGATCTCGTGTGGGACAAGCGCGCAGGGACGGGCCAACACGCCCAATCACAAGCTTCGACCGGGGTAGGACATCTGTGCTCCAGCAAGCCAGAGGAACAGCCGCCTTCTGTGATCTCTGCTGCCCCATCCGCTGGCAGCTGCGCCTGCGTCGGGACGCCCCTCTCTCCAGGGCAGAACTCGTCCGACCTTGTTGTCTTATACACTGCTCTCGCCGCTGCGGGTGGCTCTGCTCCCGATTGGCATCTCTACCAAATTCACACCCCGCATTGACTCCAGCACCCATGGCCCCAGGACGCTGTTCAAGATAATCAATTCTCCTGCCTGCAACGACGAATTTGCGCATTGCCGGTCTTCACCGCGCACTCGCTGCCACCAGCTTGACGGCAGGACGTGGTCAGACATCTGCTTCAGTAAGCTGTTCAGCAACCCTCTCGACGCCAGCGGTAAGCGCGAAAGCCGCCTCTTGTGTCGTGGAACCGCAGAACATCAGCTCATCGTATCACCGACTGTCCCATCCATCTGGTCGCAGACGACATTGGAGTGCTGGATGACTAGGCAGTGAACACTCAAGTCCACCACTACGCCGAAACCACCGACAATACAAAACGACCAATTTCTCCAAAAGCGATCTTTAGATCGCATAAACGGCTTCTTGACAAGCCCTCCTGGCGAACCCAAATTAAAAGTCCCCACTAAGCAGCTTTCAGTCAGGTACTATGTCTGCTGTGCTGCACATGCCCGCCATCAACACTGCTCCGTTCATGCTGAAAGAGAAGCTTGGGGACCCATTTGCGCCTGCCTTCACCGCGGTCAATGGACGGCCTTCGCCATCTTCACCACACGTACATACTGGACCACAAGGCATAACAGCCTGGGGTTCTGTACCAAGGGACCCTAGCTCGCGACCAGCCAGCCACTCTATCTCACCCACCATGACCAACGGAGATAGATCTCCAGACAGTCCTTTCAAAAGGAAGAGGTCACCCTCATTAGATGACCAACGACCACGTGGGTCATCGCGAGAGTGGCCTACCCCTGTTGGACCTTCACCCACGGTGTCCTACCCCGAGCAAAGACCAAGCCTCGAGCCACATCAGCGCACACTACCTCCAATAGAGCGACTTCAGCCTGAGCGTCGCTGGACTGCGGACCCCAGCGAATACCAGGAGCGCCATTATCACGATTCTCGACCCCTGAAGCACCCACACCACATGGCATCATCCCACATGAGTGATCCTAACGAGTATGATGAAGGGTCCACAGATCAGAACAGACTCGACCCTCATTCTGACCAGAAGAAAGTTGGGAGAAAAAGGCAGTTTGCCAACAGGACCAAGACAGGTTGTGGCACTTGTCGAAAACGCAAGAAGAAGTGTGATGAAGCGAAGCCAAAATGCAACAACTGCTTGCGCGGCAATTTTGAGTGCGCAGGGTATGCGAACAAGATTCCATGGTCAAAAGAAGGCGCTTCGAAAGCACCTCCAGCACTGCAGGCCAAAGAGCGCGTGTCTTCTGCCTCTGCCGAGATACCAGCTCACTACGTAAGATGCAATGTCTGCAATCAGGTGCACATTCCTCATTGTGAACCGACACAGAAGCCGTACTCGGAGTCCACCAGCAGCGACGGCTTGCGACCCAGACCTGTCAGTGTTGACGAGCTGCAGCGCAAACCACCGTAAGTTTCAGATCATGGGCCATCCAGTACGATCACTGACGTGTACCACCAGAACGCCAGACAGCTGGACCAAGACCTGGATTGAATCACCACGATACAAGTCAGAACACCCACCACCTCCTTTGCCTCCGCAGCGTCAGCACAATCCTCGCGTGTATCATCATACGCCACAGACCATGAGTCAACCAACGTCCAATCATCCTGCAGTAGCGCCACAGCCCGCGCCGTACGTGCAACCCCCACCGCCTGCTCTTGCGCATGAGAGAACACCAGTCCATGATCCTCATGCACGCCCTCCGCCACCTCCTCCACAACCAATGGCTCCTGTGGCAGCTGCGCCACCGGCACCCTCACCGTCGCGCTATTCGCACCCGCCTTTGCCGCCTAAGAGCGAGAAGGATAAGATGCTTGCCGGAGAGCCTTTCCTACCTTATACCGACCAACTGGTTGATGAGCGTACACTATGCTCAGGAGCAGTGTATCGCTTCAACAGCCTCAGCAATGCCGCGGTTCAGATTGCGGCGAGCGAGCGTGAGCGACAATTTGAGTACATCATAGCAGCCAGGTGGATCTATTCTCGGCCTGGCGAACGCCGAGTCACTGGCCATCTCGGTGGCGGCATTAATGTTGCCATACCTTTCCACTGCGATTATGGCTATAACATCTCCATTGGAGACAATGTCGTCATTGGCCCCAACTGTCAGCTTCTTGACTCTGGAAGAATCGCAATAGGCAGGAATACGAAGATTGGCGCTCGTGTCACTATCTCGACTCTCAAGGCTCCCTCTGACACAAAAATGCTGAAAGGAAGCAAAGGCACCGAGATCGCACGGGAGGTCTACATTGGCGAGAATGTCTATATTGGTGATGGGTGCATCATCGAAGCTGGCGTCCGCATCGGTAACAACGCGATCGTGCGTGCTGGATCCGTTGTCGTGAGGGTAAGTTCATCAGAATCTATACATCTATACAAGACAACCAGTTGAGACTGACTCCCTACAGGACATCCCAGCAGACTGCGTTGCCCTTGGCAATCCTGCCGAAGTACGGCAAGTCAACTGGAAAGATTGAGCACTATGTGGATTGAAACACCATCAGCCCCTGCTCGAAGAATCATACTAGGGGCAGCACACCATGCATTGTTCGAAATAGGCTCGAGCATCCGCTTTCATACATTTTGCATCTTTATCATCATTGAGCGCTACTGCGTAGCGCTGGCGTTCTGTGGCGTTTGAGCATTTCCTTAGGAGGATACCCTGATACTTTGTACTTAATTTCGGTTGAACTCGGCCTGGTGGTATTCGAGAGTGGGACTGGATACGGCAAAAGGAATGATACCATCGGTTGAGTAAGGAAGAGGACTAGACTGCATTGTCAGATGTCAATGGAAGGTAGGCGACGATGTTGTAGGTAGCAGATTCAGTAGCTGTCATATGGGCGGAAATCTGGAAGATTCGATATCTTTACCACCCCAACTTGGGCCTACGTTGCTCGTATCACACATCTTTTGTGACGCAGGTTTGCCGAGGTGTGTACATAACACCTTCCATGACGTTGAAGAGGTAGAGGAAGGAGCGCGCTGTCACGTGCCTTCGGCGCGGATGGAGCTACTTTCACAGCGGCACAATTGAGTGAAGCAGTGGAAGCTGCGCATCCTGACATTTGTGCCTCTGATACGAACAAAGGACACCTTTGGCGCAGATTGTACTATTACACTCGGCCTCATGTCAAGTTTCGCGAGACTTTCGTCGAAGAGGGTGGCAGAAATGGCAACACCCAGTTGTACCGCTCCACTCCAAGTCGTTTGGAGTAAGGCTGAAAAGCCCGTGCGCGCCGGTCTTTTCGCGACGCCGGCGCAACGGACTGCGATCAGTCACACGCTCCTTCACATCGCCAGCAACTCCGCCCATCACCAGCCGCTCCACCACACACAATGCCGCCACGGGCACCCCTCACTTGGGGCTCATTGCCCCTGCTACCATCAGCAACTCGCTCGCTCGTCCCTCTCGCACAACACGATGCCGTCATCCCGGTGCTCTCCTACACAAGCACCCGCGGCATCAAATCCACATTCGGTCCCAAGCGCGACCGCTTCGCGCACCGCCACGATGTACCGGCTTTGAATTCCACAGCGACAGCAGCATTAGAACGAAAAGCGCATTCAACACCTGTGCGCACCGGCCTACTGGCGCTCAAGCGCGGCATGACCGCCCTCTACGACCCCGAGACAGGGAAACGCACACCCTGCACCGTCCTGCAGGTCGACCGCAACGAAGTCGTTGCGCACAAGACGAGAGACGTCCACGGCTACTGGGCTGTGCAGATTGGCGCGGGGCAGAAGGAGCCCAGGAATGTCACACGACCGCTCTTAGGGCATTTTGCACAGGCTGGTGTGAGTCCCAAGAGGCATCTGGCGGAATTCAAGGTCAAAGATGGGGCTGGATTGGCGTTGAGCGTGGGCGAGAGTGTGGGCGCGAACTGGTTTGCGCCTGGGCAGTGGGTCGATGTTAGGGGTATCTCGAGGGGTATGGGATTCGCTGGTGTAAGTCACCTCAGGCGGATCGTTCGACTACGAGAAACACAATAAATATGGTATGGGACGAAGGTGCTGACAGTATTGTAGGGTATGAAACGCCACGGCTTCGGCGGTCAACCCGCATCCCACGGTAACTCGCTCACACACCGCGCCATGGGTTCCGCAGGAGGATCGCAAGGATCTGGTTCGCGTGTGCTGCCTGGAAAGCGCATGGCTGGAAACATGGGAAACGAGAGCGTCACAGTCAAGAACCTGAAGGTTCTGCAGGTTGACGAGGCAAATGGGTTGATTGTGGTTACTGGCTGCGTTCCTGGACCCAAGAACCAGATCCTGAAGGTGCAGGATGCGCTGGGCAAGCCATGGCCGAAGGGCCCCATGAGCAATGCGGATTTGGCGCCGATTGCCGAGGTCGCTGAGCCGGCCGAGGCTGCTACTGCGACAGCATAAGCACAGGACGAAGGCAGAAGGAACGAAGAGATATTGTACCATGCAGCGGCCACACACGAGCAATTGGCAGCGCCAGAAACAGCATCGAGTCAAGCATTGGGTGAAATAGACGTTGTATAGATCTGTGTATAACATGTAAGAGCTATTGATTACGCTATTGAGCGTTACAGGAAGGACTTCCAGTATCCAGCCACTCGTGCTTGCCGACCTTGTAAAATTAACCCCAGCCCCTACCGACCTCTGTCATCGTCGGTGATACGTCCTTCACCGACCGTCGTCGTAGTCATCCAGGCACTCGTCTTCGTAGGCATCCTCCTGCTCCACGAAACCATCGCCTTCCTCAAAACAGTCGTCGATAGGGCCAGGGGATGAAGCAACTGAATTTGCGACAGGAGACGAGGCGATCGACTTCAAAGCTGGAGATGATGCGACCGAGTTCAACGCAGGAGAAGAGGCGACCGAATCTGGGTATGGAGACGAAGCAACGGAATTTGGGACAGGAGGCGAGGCAACTGAGCTTACGTCATACCCGCCGTTGCTCCCATGGTGGCGCTCCGTCTCCTGCGGAGTCACAGAACGCAAGGTCATCCCGCCCATCCTTGCAATAGGAACTTCCGGTCCGTCTTGTTGAACTACTCTCAAGTAGCCAATGCGGGTGATTTCAGGCTCGCGGCGCTCAGGCGTTTGACTGTGGCCATGCTGACAGTCCGAGCTGTAGTAAGGAGTGGCCGAGCTGCGACCACCACCGCCGCAAGACTCCTGTTCGCTATTGTGGGCTTGGTCGTACTGCGCTTCGTAATAGCAATAGTCGTCGCTGTCCATATCAGAGGGAGGGCTGGGCGTCGACACGCCTGTACTCATCGAAGATGCCTTCCGCCTCCACATAGTCGTCGGGATCGTAGTCCCCGTAGCCATCAGCGAGCAGGAAGTGTCCTTCACTCTCGAAACCTTGGTTCCTCCGAAGCGCACGGTCAGTGGTAGGAATGGAGTTCCGGCCTTGTGCTTGGTCATGGAGTAGCTCACTGTGACCGGCATAACCGCGTCGAGGATGGGACGGTCGCGCTGGAGGCACATACTGGTAGCTATTGGAGCGCTGGTGAGAAGTTATGTAGCTCGAGCCGTAAGGTGCCTGAGAATGCACGCGACGTCAGTACGGCGAGGTGTACTGGTAAGTTGTATTTCCAGTGAGAGAAGGAACGGCACTGATGCGATCACGATCCGTTGAGCGCGGCTGCAATGCGCCGCTATCGACGTGAGGGCGCTCATGCGGCAGTATGTATGGAGAGCGATGCAGCTCTGGACGCCGGCTGGTCTGCGAGTATGGCGAAATAAAAGTGTTCGTGCTGGGCTGACGCAGTGTTGTTGTGTACTCTCCGTAAGTTTGCACGTTGCTTGATTGACCAACGGGTGTGTAGATCTGGTGTGACCGTTGACGGGAAGCAGTAGAAAACCTGGAGTTCATGGCAGGTTCAGTGGAGTCAGTCGACAAAGGTGGGTGGTAGTAGCTATCCTGGCTGGAACGGTAGCCCCTTCGTCCGTGCGACATGATCGGTCCACTGGTGGTGGCCTGTCGAGGTTGTGTAGTCGAGAGAGTGATGTGATATCGTTGCAGCAGGATCGTGAGCGGTTTTTATAAGTCAGCCGCTTGATTAAGGCTTTCATCTTTTACTTGCGGCCACCTTCACAAACAACAACCTGTCACATGAGTGCCAGGCTTCATGTTCCCTACTGATACCGCCATCTCGGAGCTCGATAAGAATGACCTGCTTCGATGTAGTCGTCTTCCTCGTCGAGACTTTCGTTGTCCGAAAGAGACGCAACATCACTCCCGTGAACGACGTCACTTCCTTCCCCCACGTCATTGTCTCCATCCACATCGCTACTTACTGCATCACTGCCCTCACCCTCGTCTCCCGATAGCGAACGCTTTGACACGCAGTCGCTGCGACCAGCGATATAGTCGTCAAGCGAGATATAGCCTCCCTCGTCGTCACTCTCACTATCGCCGTTTCCCGTCTTCCTGTCTTGTACATCAGACCGCATGCCGAACGATCTGGTGGAGTATCTGTCTGATCGTGATCGAGAGTTACGTCTGCTGTGTATGCTTGCGATGTCTGAGCCTCCGTCCTCTCTATTGACAATGACGATGTCACTTCCTTCTTCGGTGCCAGAATTGCGACTTTTGGAGGTTGTTGAATACTGATCAGTGTGTTGATATGCAGACAGATCCTCGATATCAGATCTATGATACGGCTCGTGCATAACGTGATGCTGATCTTGGTCTCGCAAACTTGGACTGCGTAGCGGGGAACGATGTCTCGAACGGCGGGTCTTGGAAGGTTTGGTGGTATGCCTGGGGTCGTACTCGAAGTGCTGCTCACGTGCTTCGATGTTATCGATTTCACTTTTCCTGGGCTGAGTGATGTACTCCGTGTCTGATGAATATCCAAGGGTGGCCGATCGAGCTGGACTGCTTATGTACGCATAAGATGGACAAGAGGATCTATCGATACACCCTGCAGCCCAGCGTCTTCGTCTTGGTGGGTCTCGTTCAAGGTCTGTGTTTGTCGAGTAGCGACCCTCAGTCGATGCCAGCCTCTCAGTGTACTTAGACGAGCTTGTTCTTTTTTCAGACCGGTCCAGCTTGTATCGCGACTGCCTTTGATGCGCCATCACCACGGGGGGGTACAAAGACCTTAGCCTTGTGGTGCACGCGATTGGTGCTTCAAGGATGTTCAATAAGCAACAGACTACCGCGTAATGCAAGATAATCAGTCTGTCTTGTTCCAGTATCTTTGTGGTTTGTGGCACGTCAGATGTTGATGGCAAGAGGCGTGGAGCGCGTGCAGCCTGCCTACGTGGCACACGGCACTAACCGTGTTCGACATCGTGCAGATGTGCGCCCACCCACGCCGTCGTACTGAAGTTTTGAAATTGCTATTGGGCATCGAATTCGTAGTAAACCTTTCATTGGTTTCATATATCAGTATCACCAATGCAGCTGTCACCAACACTGATGACTGTTTGGGCTGCAAGTCTGGCTGCACGGTACGTGGTAGCTTACCTCGTATGAGCATGACCTGACTCCGACAGTATGCCACAGTCAAAGGGATCGCCTGCAGGGGAAGCCACGGCCTTTCAGTCGGTAGCTTGGGAAAGGGACCTGGAAGTACGGATACAGCGCAACAGGTATTGGTCGACGGTGCAACCATGATCAAATCCACCCAAGGCTGTGGGTATCAAAGTCTACCCCGGTGGTTCCGAACATGGATCGCCTGTCACCACAAACGTGACATTCCGGAATGTCGTTGTCAAGAACAGCGACTATGCTATTGCGGTGGAATCGTGCTACGGAGAAGACGAGGCTTACTGCAAGAAGTCTCCTAGCACCGGCCGGATCTCTGGTGTTGTCATCAAGAACTTCTCCGGGACAAACAGCGCCAAGTACGTACCTACGATGGCAAACATCAACTGCCCAAACGCTGGGACCTCTGAACTCACCATGTCGGGAGTGAGTGTGGAAGCACCAGATAGCTCTGCTACGTATCTATGCTCCAAGAGCCCGAAGAACCTGGGTGTGACTAGTTCTGGACACGTGCACGGATGAAACTTCCCCTATCAACATATCGTGACCTTGTCCTCCTCGTTGTATCATGTTAGTCCACCAAGATCTCCACCCCGTCAGTAATCATCCTCGCAATAATAGTCATCGCTGGGCTGATCCCAGAAGTCATCCTGTGCTTCCTCGCAGTTGTATCCGCCATCGCAGCTATCGGAATATCCATCGTAAGCATCGTCTTGATCACCACGTTCATCAGATTGATGCTCAGACTCATCGCAGCTCTCATCGAACCCAGTAGAGCAAACATCAGATGCCGGCTCCTGTTCGCCGAATCCTGCGTGTTCGCCATAGCTGTCATCAGGGCATGCATAGTGATGTTCGTCCCTCTCTTCGTCGTAGGCGTGTTTATCCTTACTACCGCCACTATCGCTGCGACTGTCGAAGCTACTCTCACGCTCAAAGTATTGGCCAGAACCGCCGTGGTTGTGTCCATGGTCGTGGTAACTGGATTCATCATCATGATCATTGCTGCAATTGGCGTTATCGCCATCGTAACCGGTGAAGCTGTATGCCCTGCCGTGTCCGTATGATGCTACTGAGTCCGACGTTGCACCAGGTGACGATGACCTACTCGTGCATCCGGTATGTTGTCTCTCTTTGAGGCTACACACACTGGGTGAGCACTGGACGATAGAATTGGAGTCCTCATCGTAGTACGGGCTGAGATGGGGCTCCCGGTCACGCTCAGCAGCGACATGTTGATACATGTCAAGGACGCCCTTGGCCTCTTGAATGTCGTCGTCGTCCCAAACCCTCATGTTGTGAGACTCCATGAAGCCCCTGAAGCCACTGCGACCGGTTAAACCTTGCTCATTCAAGAGCCGGTAGTCCGACTTGTCGTACGCTCTTCCGGACTCCTACGAAGTTGGGGAAGAAGAGTATGTGTTGCGAGACTGACTTGACGGATGCTGTGTTGAGCGAGAGAAGCCTGGCCCGAACGTCGCAGCCTGAGGACTGTTTGGATAACCGTAGGGACAGCCAGCGTAGGTCGATCTACTAGGGTAATCAGATGGAGCTAGAGTTGAAGCCGCATTCGATTGTCTGGGGTTAAGAGCTGCGTATGTTGACGGCCGGTAGGCTAACTCTGGATGTGTGTATGTAGATGTTGGGTGGGAGATAAGACGCAACGGATGCCCTCGAGGTTCAACGACGTGGGCATATCCTGTATACTGTACCTGTGGATGATCGTACGTCGCTCTCGGATATTGCGGGTAAGCCATGCTGTCGTTGCGTTTGTTCAGTGTGTAAGCAGTTGTGCAGCATGTGTCTGAGGTGAGAGGTGCGTTGCTTGTTGACAACAACACGCGGCCCGAAGGCGCGTACTTCCCATGGCCGCTTCACATTGCAAGATCGTGATGGCAAGAGCTGCGTGCACCTCGAAGGCCCCTGTTGCCCACCAAGTCCGCGTTAGCCACATTTGACTGACAGGCGGTCATCGCGCCTTCCGAAGTTTTTCCGTTCGTTCTCCCAAACTCTCGCCTCACCCTTGAATAACATCGCGAAACACGCCGATGCCTAAAGGCTTCCTGTCTCCACGCGCTTTCGCGCAATTTCTTGCAGCCGCACTCGCTTTCGTTGTTGACTCATGAAGTCTTCGCCCAACGGCGCATTGTCGGTGCGAATTATCGAATCTGGGTGCAAGAGATTTGAACATCTAGAACCGAACGCGCGTTTATTTGCGGTAATGATCTGAGAACGTCATTAAGTGAAGAGCTTTCAGCATTCTACACATCTTGGCGGGGCATCACATCATGCACACCGTACAGCCCGTCTCCCGTCGTACCCGAAGTGGGATGAGGCGCATCCAGGTCTGCTGTGTGCATCCCTACAATCTTAATCACCATAAGCTCATGAAACGCGCCGTACACTAACCTTAGCTAGGTATGGTGGACCGAAACTGAAGGCGGCTGAGGGTCTTAGCGGCAGCCTTGCGCAACGTGCTCTACCAAAACTCCCCTGGATACCTGAAACATGCTAAGACGGTTTTCTCCGATGCTATCCCAGCGCGCTCAATCTTCCCGAGGCTATTCTACTCGCAGTGCAACCATACCCTAAGTAAACTGACGTCCGGACCGGCAGTTTCTCCTGTGTGACGGCCAACTTGCGGCGCAACCCACCAAACAATCTGGAAACATCGGAAGAACGCCTCCACCGGGGTCATTACTTGTGGGTGCAGGTCTGATTGCTATGCGTTTACCGACTTTTCGGTGATGAGTGACCTGGATGTCTGCTCGTAAAACAATTGTCCGCCAATGGGGCTGACTTGTGCGCTCAACTTCAAGCCAAAGAATCGCGAATTATAAAGGTAGGATATTCCGCCATTCTTGTTGTTTCCAAGCCTCGCCTTGACATTCATTCACCCTCAGTCTTTCGTTCCAAGCAAACTGTGTTTGCTGTTCATTCATTTCTTCGCCTACTCTTCACTACAACAATGAAGTTCTCTGTCTTCGCCGCCGTTGCGGCGCTTGCCGGCTCAGCCTTCGGTGCTGATGCTGTCAAGGGATCTGCTGAGGGTTTCGCTAAGGGCGTCACTGGTGGTGGCTCTGCTACCCCTGTGTACCCTTCCACCACCGCCCAGCTGATCAGCTACCTGTCCGATTCCTCTCCTCGCGTCATTGTCCTGACCAAGACCTTTGACTTCACTGGAACTGAGGGTACTGCCACCTCTGCTGGTTGCGCTCCCTGGGGAACTGCTTCCACTTGCCAGAAGGCTATCAACAAGGATGGCTGGTGCGACAACTACCAGCCCAACGCCCCCAAGGTCTCTAACATCAAGTACGATAAGGCTGGTGTCCTTGGTATGACCGTCGGATCCAACAAGTCTCTGATCGGCCAGGGCTCCAAGGGTGTCATCAAGGGCAAGGGTATCCGTATCGTCTCCAACGCTAAGAACGTCATCATCCAGAATGTTCGCTTCACCGACATCAACCCTCAGTATGTCTGGGGTGGTGATGCCATCACCATCGACGGTGCCGACCTTGTCTGGATCGACCACGTCACCACTGACCTGATTGCACGTCAGCACATCGTCCTCGGCAACTCTGCCTCCAACCGTGTCACCATCTCCAACAACGAGATCAACGGTGCTTCGTCCTGGTCCGCTACCTGCGACGGCCGCCACTACTGGGGCTTGTACTTCACCGGTTCCTCCGACACCGTCACCTTCAAGAACAACTACGTCCACCACACCTCTGGTCGCTCTCCCAAGGTTGCCGGCAACACCCTCCTCCACGCCGTCAACAACTACTTCTACGCCATTGCTCACGCTTTCGAGGCTGACTCTGGTTCCAAGATCCTTGCTGAGGGTAACGTCTTCCAAAACGTCGATGCTCCCGCTCAGTCTGGTCTTCCCGGCCAGGTCTTCGCTTCTTCCACCAACCTCGCTGCCTGCAAGTCCTACCTCGGCCACAACTGCGAGCAGAACGCCTACGGCAGCTCTGGCACCCTTGCCGGAACTGACACCAGCTTCTTCTCCAACTTCAAGGGCAAGAACGTTGCTTCTGCTTCCAGCGCCGCTACTGCCAAGAACGTTGTTAACACCGCTGGTTACGGACGCATTTAAGCTGATCGCCATCGTGGGGTGGTGGCTAGGAGGATCACGGATCCGAACCGCGAAGGCGGAGTTGTAGATATCTTCATTTTTTGTACATACATTAGGCTTCTTCACATATATTATTTTATTCGTTCTTCGACATTCTCGCCATATTTGCTCAGTTTGTGTGCTGCATATGGTTGTCAAATCTTCCGAGACTGTAGCGCATACCGCGGTAACCAGCATTAATATACCCTGTATTTCGACATTCCTATTAAATTCAATCAATGCAACTACGGTTCGCGAAACCCCTCCCGTGCCCATACTACAATCTCATGTTACACTGACAGGCATCGGCACGCACAAGGCGCCTTGGTGTGCATGGTGTGGCAGTGGAAGGGGACCCCTGTCGCGAATCCTTTGACCCTCAAATCTAGCCAGGGCGGCCGAACGGCGGTTCTACAATTCCGCTGAAACACTTTGATGGCTCAAGTAGGATTCAGGCAGA
This sequence comes from Didymella keratinophila, assembly GCA_011058865.1. Taxonomy (NCBI): domain Eukaryota; kingdom Fungi; phylum Ascomycota; class Dothideomycetes; order Pleosporales; family Didymellaceae; genus Didymella; species Didymella keratinophila. The sequence continues at coordinate 69,838 of SWKW01000011.1, read as the reverse complement.
AGAGATGTCTTGGCACAGGCCAGGGTTCTGTTGTAACGTGTGGAGGGTTACTTTGCGGTGCGTCTTGACTCTGTTCTTGAACTCTCATTGACGACACAAACACTTCTCGTTCGGATGATCAAGGATTTGTATCTTCTTTATTAGCTTGTTGCTAGGTTCGTTCGCTTGGATGGTCGACGAGCCTTCATGTGTTTTGGTCTCCGGAAAGGTAGTATTCTGCACGACAACGGACGGACCGAACAAACACAATGGTCGTTGGAATTTGCGGAAGCATATATCCTGGATACGGATGCAGCGCCAGCACTGGTGCGGTGGTGGATGATCTCGCCAATTTGTATGGTACTAGGCTCGCTTCCTATAAGCTCGTTCTTATGACATGGAAACCTGTTCGATCTTGTGACTTTGGATATCTTGGTCAACAAACGGGCATTGTTCCAGTCTTTTGTCCTCAACTGAGCTTGAAATATTCATGGTTTAGTTTTCTATTTCTTCTTCGATATCCGGTACCTGCAGGGAGTTAGTCCTGCTACAGATCATCTCAAGAAGTGTGACCTACAAGAAGAGCCTTTCTTTCGACCAGACCGGCTTGTCTGGGTCATCATCCACCTCTTGCACATCGAACATCTTCCCTGCAGTCTTCATGAAGGTCAAGTCCGCCCTTCTCCTTCTCTTGAAGCAGAAGTAGCACACCGTATTAGGGCCGATAATATCCTTGAGCGTCTGTTGCAACAATGGGAATGCGGGTTCGAAGTAGACGCAGTCAGCTGCAAGGATAACATCGGGATACTGAGGCAGATTTGACGGTGTTGGCTTGCCCCAGTCATAGATCGAAGCAGAGACGCACGATTCGAGGTTGTTGAGGCCAATGTTCTTCTTCATAAGCTCGAACATCTCGTCTTGATCAGTGATGTGGAGGGTCTCAGTGACATTGCAGCCAACTGCTACTGCAAGACCGACGAGGCCGCCTCCAGCTCCCAATTCGACACTGTAGAGATCAGTACGACAAACATAAAAATTGCGAGATTCGACCTCACATTGTCTTTCCCGCAAGGTTATCCTTATGTTTTCTCAACATGTACTTGCCGAGCACCATGCCAGCCGGCCACAGCTGCCCGCCACAACCATTCTTGAGATCTTCGTGGACCTTTAGTGGGGGCGAAAGTACGCCATCGAAGTCAACTTCTGCTACACCGGCGACTTTTATGGGCGCTGGCGGCACGAAGTCGAGCTGATGAGCTCCGAAGATGTCGTTTTCTTCGTCGTCTGAGGCTGTCATGTTTGGTCTGTGTCGTATGATTAGAAGGCGTGAAGGGACATTTTGTCAGGGTCTAGATGGATTCGGCTAGCGCAAAAGGAAGTGGGGCTGGTTTTCGAGCGCTCCTGCTCCAGGGCTCTTCCCATCGCCTTACCACCTTACACAACACGATACAGTTTTGTTCTTGCCCCAGTGATTCAACCTCGAAGATCAAGATGTAGACCGAAACTAGCAACGGGTAAGATATCACAGGTAATCGCCGTACACGCACCCTATGACGGCAATGGCCTATCTTATCAGCGCGCCTCATACACCTTTGTACCGCACCCCACCAATCCCATCAAGCCGCAATGCATATCACGACGCCAGAACGCTGGGCATGCTCCAAAAGAGGAAACCAGCTACCCTGGACGCGCTCAGCCGAGGGTACCTGGGAGGTGCATAAACCCAGCTTGTCCTGCGTTGTTTCTTGACGACATCTGTTCACCCAGCCTTCGTCGCGAGTTCTGAAGCAGCATTGAGCGTTTGAGGAACGTTGATTCATCCTGACGACCGCCGAAGAAATCCGGCATGGGCCTTCCAACAGAGGTTCTGAAGGCCTGGGAGGCTTGCGATCGTACTGACACTCTATTTGTGCTTGTGTGCAGCGTCTTTTGTACGTCCAAACAAATCCCACACCAAATTTCAGTCAATGCTGCATCCTCCACGGTCATCTCAATGGCTAGGATACTCCCCTAACAGCCTCTATCATGCCGCCGAAATTCTGCATCTTACGTCTTTCCTGCATCTCTCGGCATCTCTACGCTCATTAACAAACCACATGAACTAACACAGTCAGGCTGGGGCATCATTCCCGCTGTTGGCATTGCCTACTCGGGCTACACCACACGCTCGAACTCGCTCGCAGCAACCATTCCTTCCATCCTGGCCGTCATCGTCTGCAGTATGCAATGGTTCCTTATAGGCTACACCTTGACCTACAGCGAAGGCGGCCCCGTATTTGGCAACTTCACATACGCGTTCCACCGAAATGTGCTCTCTGAGCCCGTCGGCACAATTCCAGCAATCCTGTTCAGCTTCTTCCAGCTCGTCTTCCAGGCCACAGTCTGCGCAATCGCGGTCGGTGGAGCGTGCGAGCGCGGGAGGATTTTGCCCTTGATTCCATTCATTTTCGTAAGCGTTCTCACCGGACGGTTTCTGCAGGTTGAGCGAGTGCTGACACAGTATCTAGCTCTGGTCAACATTCATCTACAATCCCCTTGCGCACATGGTCTGGGGCGGCGGCTTCCTCCAAAACCTCGGCGTCCTCGACTTCGCCGGCGGCACGCCCGTGCATATCAACAGCGGCGCGACGTGCACGGCGATGAGCGTATACCTCTCGTACCCTCTTTTCCGCAGCAAGAAGTCCGCGACGCGAACGCCTTCGCATCTGGTCATTCACCGCCCTGTCAACTCGCTGTGTCAGTTGCTGGCTATGATAAGCATCTGGGGCTCTTGGCTTGCTTTTGATGCCGGGACTACGCTGGCGTTCAATTTCAAATCCGTGATGGCGCTGTGCGTAACGAACTTGTGTGCTGCCAGTGGAGCGTTGACGTGGATGCTGTACACGTACGTCGAAGTTGGGCGGTGGAGTCTAGATTCGTGTTTTATGGGCGCCATCTCGGGGCTGATCATGATCACGCCATCTGCTGGCTTCATCGACATGCCTTCGGCTATGGGCTTCGGAATCGTTGGCGCGCTGTTCTGTCGACAGACGCTGAGGATCAAGTTCACCGAATTTGCCAGACGCTGGAGATGGGTGGATCACGGTGATACGTTTGCGACGCATTGTTTAGGCGGCTTTTTGGCAACTATAGGAACAGGCTGTCTAGCGCGGAAGGAAGTCACAGGCTACGACGGGGTGACAGAGATCGTTGGCGGTGTGTTCTTCGACGGCAACGTACGACAGCTGGGTATCCAGATCGTAGAAGCGCTTGTCGGCTTCACCTGGTCGTTTGTGGGGAGCTACGCGATCTACGCGCTGATTGACTGCGTACCCGGGTTCGAAGTACTGGCTGAGGACAAGTACGTCATAAGTCTTAAAAGATAACTAAGCTCCAGGCTAACAATAGCAGGGACATCATTGCTGGTCTGGACGCAAGTCAAATGGACGAGGAGACTCTGTGGACGGAGACGCAGAAGTACTCGCCCTTCGCCGATCCAAATGGAGAGCTGCATCTAGATTAAGGAGGATTTGAGGAAGACATTGACACCACTGTGTAATGAACTGCATTACGAGCGTTGTATGATCACGGTCTGGGACTGGTCTGAATCCTCGGGCCTGAATAACCGTCTACCACAAAAATGCGAACGATCCGCGCGGTCTCGTCGTAGTACGTCGCTCCGACCCGACCCTATAACGTAACGAAGAATGTGAAGAGTTTGAACGTGATGGGCCTGATATTGGTGTATACATTGGCCAAACAAATAGTCTCCCAGATAGGTACAAGCCGTCAGTAATCACTTGGATCATCTCTAGCAAAGGACAACGTCATGGAATTCCGGTTTACTGTCACAGAACGTGTTCGTGTCACGTCCTAACGATGTGATCTCTTCGACGTACGATGATCCTACCAATTGCCACTGCTCGCACAATTCGTTATTCGATGCTGGTCGCAGAAGAAAGGGGATTTTGCAGCCCTCGAACACGTGAACGACGTCGCCAGTCTGCGTTATGAGTGGTCCGCTTCCTACATGGCCTTGCTCTGTAACATAGATATTGCGGGGAGCGGGTCGGTGTCGCTCCGCAATTCCATTCAAGATCGAGACAATTAGTATACGCAATGAAAGTGCATCGATGCTCGGTGGACGAGCAATGCGCTGAAGCTCATTGACAACTCCCAAGGCATCTTCGCTTGCCCCGGTATATCCCACAACTTTCACTACCTGGCCGACCTTGGCACCTCGTATGGCAATCTTGCGTGTTCCAATGGGGACGAGTCGACATGGTGAACTTGATGGAAATTTTCGATTCTGCTGGAAATACACAAGATCTTCGCTCCGCGGTTTGGTGCTCATCCAGTCCAACGCCCAGCTCGACAGATCTATTCGTGATGCATTTTTGTATGCGAGGCCGCTAAGCATCAAAGTATTCGCACCGCGCACTCCAGGCAATATCGCGTTATTGCCGCGAATAACACAAGAAAAGCTCGCTCATAGTCAACTGTCAGAACTTCTCGTATCGATGGTGTCATGAAACCTAGCAGAGCATATATGCGATCGCCTGGCTGAGAGACTTCTAGATGAGTGCCGTCGCAGGTGCTCACGAATAGATCGATGAAGCTCAGCTCGGGATTTTCTGTTGCGAGATTCATTCCACTCATCCGAACAGCTGATGGCAGACTCCAGCCGCTTCCACCGTAGGTCGCGCTTAGCTCGACTAAGCAGAGAGCAGCATAAGCATCGATCGAAGTGTGGAAATTAGAGATCCAAACCATCATGGCAAAGGCCACCTGAGCATTTGCCCAAGAGAGCTCGTCCGAGCCACAGATCAGTATAGCGTGTCTGGCCAGGTTGACTTCCTGGATGATCCATAGGCGATTCCAGTACGGCTTCTGAAGAAAGTCAACTACACGGCGTACATCTCCATCGTGAAATGCAGGAGACCCGACAACAGGCATTCCCGCTTTCGCAATTAATTCACGGCCTCTTTCCAGGTCTATCTCATGCATAGCCGGCTGGTTCAAGTTCTGTATGCCCAGCTCTATCGCAATCTTCGACAGGTTTTTTTATTGTTTCCATCGCTCGCTTACATATGTCGTCGGCAGCACCGAGCCACGCTACTACCGTGTCGGCTTCCCAGTATATCCCATCCATCATTGCACTTGCTGACCCTTCTCTTACTCGTTCTGTTGATCTATGCATAACGCATCTATCGAGATGAATTTGGCATACTCCGGGCGCTCGCGAAGATGGTAGAGCGCCTCAGTCAGATTGATTGTGACCAGCACTTGACGTCCATCGACAACGATCGGAGCGGTAAGGTTGGGATCGCCCCAGACGTATGAGAGGGCAATATAAGGTCGCTTGTCCTATGGCTCTCGCTTTCGAAGTGTACATTTGATGATTTCTGGTTCAGTAGTCTCGGCAGGGAATGATTCGAGGACCTTGATCTGGGCATGGAATGGTGCGTATAACTCCTTCAGAAGCCTTTCTTTCAGCGTTAACTCGCTGGTTCTGCCCTCAGCTGATAAGGCCGACCTGAGCTTGCCGAGTGGTGTTTCGACGCGATCGCTGCTCATGTTGTGTTTTCGTGCAGCAGTAAGATTTATTAATAAGAAGTCTGACCGCGGAGAGACAGTGTCGGTGGACCCGTGTAAGTATTGGTGTGACCTGCAGGATGCCAACCAGGCGGTGATCTGTTAGGCAGGCGCTTCCAACTGCAGGCTTGGCGTCAGCCATCAAGATCTGAAGAAGTAAGGAAAACATGTTGCAACGTGACTGCTCTCTGTGTATGCGCGTTCGAATTTTGATCTATGGTGTTTTTTCGTGATATCATTGTGCCACCTGTTGCTCCCACACGTGGGCCGGTTGTGCAATCTGGTCGTTTTTGAGAAGTTTTGACGTCGATGCTGAAGTCTAATAGTCGTCGCCGCGACTGATGACTTCCTTGACGTTCGGTCGAAGGATGAGTGTCTAGAAGGTATCAGAAACCCGCTTACACTACATGCGATGTATGTATAACTTACGTGCTCGCTCTGCGCTGTGTAACTGCCCTTGATATCGCATAGCGGCGGGTACGCCTCCACAATACCAGCCGAGACCAAGTTGTTCAAACCCAACAGGTACTTATCGTGACCCAGACGGTCCAGATAACGCCTGCACCACGGCAATGTGCCGAAGTTCTTTGTGATGGAGTTGAGCAGCGTCTTCGCACTGCTAACCCTCAACGCAACCTTCGGCGCATCAGGCCTCAGCGCATAGTGACTCGTCTCCATATCATCCCTAACATAGCCCTTGCCCGTCGACCCGAAAGTCTCGATCGCAAAAGTCTCGCCCTCCTCCATCTTGGTCTGATCGCTGCCCTTGACGATGGGCACAGTCTTGCCGCCGTGGATGGTGTAGTGGCCGATGCTGTGGCCGTTGAGGTTGCGGATGCACTTGACGGGTAGCATCTGGCCCTTGATTTCGACCTCGTAGCTCTCCATGACTTCCTGGATGGCGGCGCCGATGTCGCTCATGCGCACGTCGATGCCGGCTTCCTTGACACCGGCGTTTGTGGCGGCCTTGCATGCCTCAACAAGGTTGTCGTACACGGGGTCGAAGGTGACAGTGAAGGCGCTGTCAACGATGCGGCCGTTGATGTGCACACCGAAGTCAACCTTCATGACGTCCTCGTAGTTGACGACCATCTTGTTGCCGGCGTTGGGCGTGTAGTGGGCGGCGCAGTGGTTGATGCTGAGACCGGTGGGGAAACCCATTCCTGCGATTTGCGCGTCGCCCATCTCGAGACCCATGTGGCCTGTCAGGTGGCGCACAGAGTCCTCGATGCCCTCTGCGATTTCAGTCAGGCCCATGCCCGGCTTGATCCACTTCTGCGCCCATTGCCTGACTTGACGGTGGATTTCTGCGCCCTTGCGGTACTCGGTCAGGAAGTCGTTGTTCAGGCGGTCGAGGTGGCGCTTCTCCTCGCTCGTGGTGCGGTAGCTGTTCTCGTCGAGGTATTCGCAGATCTCGCCCTCAGGGAAGTCCTTGTTGGGGTACAGGTCGTCGAGGGGCACGCGAGGTGGTGAGGTCTGGGTTTTGGCACCGCCTGCGCCGGCCTTCTTCTTCTTTCTGGGCTTTCTCTTCTTCTTCTTTTTCGCTGCGCCCTCGCCGGTCCCCTCAGCGCCGCCCTCCTCGGCCTCGTTGTCGTCGTCTGAGTCCTCGTGGTCTGCGCCTTCGGCCTTCTTCTCGCCGTTCCGTGCGCCGCCGTTTGTGGGCTTGTCGTCCACTGCTGGAAGTTAGCGAATTCTTCTCCTTGAAGAAGTATATGCATACACTTCAGGTCGGCGACGCCATTCTCTATCTGGGCCGCCATGATGTGCTGTGTTGTTGTCGAGTTGTGCGCGGGGCTTGGATTTTATCGAAGCTGACCTCGAATTCCGCGGCGGGACTGACGGCGACGGCATTCGGCTCGCTGCCCTGCGTCAGGGCAGCCCAGTGGTGACATCAGCGCTCGCAATTCACCTTCCCTCCAACACTCTCTCATGAGGAATGGGCAATGCCACCCCGCCCATCCCTCTCCGCCCGGCCACTCGTGCGCCCCCAATGGACATGTCAAACATGCTTACAGGGGCCCTTCGTTTCGCAACGTCCGCGTTTCTTCCACGCGACAGCGCCCCGTCGCGCCGATAGCGCCCCGAACCACTACGAAACGCTGCAAGTCGCACCCAACGCGGACGCAAAGGAAATCAAGCGCCAATTCTATGCGCTGTCCAAGAAGAACCATCCAGACCACAACAAGGACGATCCCACCGCGTCGACGCGTTTCGTTGCGATAAGTGAGGCTTATCACACCCTGTCTGTGCCCGAGAAGCGAGCGCAGTATGATGCGCAATTGCATCAGCAGGAGCGCAGGTCGGGATGGGGACGGGGCGGAGGAGGCGGACATCCTCCGGGCAGCTACAGCTCGTCGAGCTATGCTGGGTCCCGGCCGGCGACTGGCCTGAACAAGAAGAGAGGCACGTTTCGCGGGCCGCCGCCGAGTTTCTACAACAGCGGTGGCTATGGGAAACATGGCGCAAAGCGGACGGAGTATGCGAATCGTGATCCGAACCCAGAGGGTCAGGAGCAAGATCCCAGCAGCTATGGCGAAGAAGGTGGGTATGGGCCTGGACAGCGGCGCCAGGGAACAGGAGTACCGCATTTCGACGACATACGTCACAAGGAGGCCCACGAGAAGGTCACTGAGCACATACTGAAGAGACGGCGGCGGTCGACGCTATACCGTAGAGACGAAGAATATGCTAGAGGAGGATCCCACTTGAGTAGATTCATGATCGTCGCAAGCATCATTGCCGCCATAGGTGCGGGCTTGAAGGTCGCCAACGATAGACAAGAAGCCGCAAGAACTAAAGCTGTAACATAGGCCCGGTCACAGAGCCACTGGAATAGAAGACGATTTTCGAAATTTCGCATTGAGACAATGTTGTACATGCCAGAAAGCCATACTACAGTCGCTCACTGCATTGCAGACTAGGCGCTTCGCTACGAAACCAAAAGGAATCTAAACGATCACGATCTTCCCACCCTACTATACACAAATCGTCCGCTTAACCCTCGAAGGTGAAGCTGGTGCCGAGCTTGTGGCCGGCCTCGTTCAGCTTCTGGGTATCGAAAGAGCCACCAATGCCGAAGGTCAGACCGCTGTTGACCTTGGTGTTGTAGGCGAGGGAAGCAATGCCGAGGTTGTTGATCTTGGCCTGTAGATTGTCAGCGCGTGTAATTGTCGCGAAACCTTCCTGATACGCACCTTAGCGAAAGAGGCGGGGTCAAGCTTGTACTTGGCAGCGAGCTCAAGACCGACGTTGGAGCCGGACTTGGAGTCCCAGGTAGCCTTAGCACCGGCCTCAACAGCAGGGTTGACCTTCTGGTAGTAGGCGGCGGAGAAGACGCTCAGGGAGTTGGTGGCGGTGATGGCGGCGTTGTACAGAGGGGTGGTGTAACCGACAGCGGCGCTGTACTTGGTGACGGTAGCCTTCTGAACGTCGTAGCCAACCTCACCACCAACAACGAAGCCCTCGTGGGAAACGACGGCATCGGCAAGGGCACCGATGGCACCGGTGGCGGAGTAGTCAGCGAAGACACGGCCGTGGAAGTTGGGCTGCTTGAAGTGGAAGTTGACCTTCTGGCCCTTGTTGCCGGCAGCGGGGCTGAAGTTGGAGAGGACCTCGGTCTTCAGGCCGGAGGCGAAGGTGTCGTTGAGCTCGACCTTGGTAGCGAGGACATTGGCGGTGTTCCAGGACTGGGTGATGCTAATGCCTGGGCATTTCGTCGTCAGCGAGGTGATATTATAACCGGTAGCGAAGCTCTTGCCGCCCGGGGGTTGGGAAACGTGAAAGATGCTGACGTTCAAGTCTTCGGTGTTGTGTGTTTGTATAAATAGAGATAGTGATTGGGGTCTGAAGGAAGTGGGTGCTGTACCGTTGGAAAGAGCCTTCTTGCCCTCGAGCTGTGGTATCTGTTAGCTCTCTGTGGCTTTCCACTGTATGCGATTGACCTTACGGAAGAGGCAACAGGGCCAGAGTGAGGGGAGACACCCTTGGCGGTAAAGTTGACACCGTTGGGAGCCTTGAGCTTGACCTCAAGGGCAGCTAGAGAGGGGTCAGCGCGCGCCGCTGAGGCTCAATTGATTTCTCCGACCTGCGGCAGTGTGGTAAAAGTCCTTGTTGATAAGCTACGCCGGCGCAAGTCAGCAATCGCGTCACTACAGAGCTCGAGATAGGCAGCCCAAACATACGTCGTTCGATGCCTTGGCGATGTCGCCGAACGCCGGAGGCGGGAACTTGGGGACGATCTTCTCAACCTTGACGTATTCAGTCATAATGGATGATGGTGGAAGTGTGTATGGGGTGGTAGAGGATGGGAAGATGTGGTGATAACGGTCGAGAGGGAAAGTTTGCGACGAAAACACCGCACGTCGCTGCGGACCCTGAGCTCAGCGACGCTAGACGGGTTAGGTCGGGTGTGCTCGCCCAATGCCGACACAACGTGCCCTCATCACGATCCCCTCATTATCCCCAGACGCTATAGCCTCGCCCATGGTGTCGTTGTTTGACGTTGTTGCAGAAGCTGCACTCTGCGTTCCTGCTATTTGTCCACAGGTGACTACACTTGTCAGATCTGCCAGCACGCACTGTCACCCATGGGCGCCTTGACCCTTAATTGCCAGGACCGCTAGTCGACGCGCATGAGACCGCCGACCTTCATACACTGGGCGACCACCGCGTGACCAGACGCCTTGCTATAAGAAGGCTACGCGACTCACCGTCTCTTCTTTTACAGCCATCTGTGAGCACCGTTGCGCCCTAGCTCTGTTTCAACTCACCTTCTTTGGGTCAATTCGAGCTAAACCGGGATGTTTCTACGACTACTAATCTGCGGCTTCCAGCGCTCTCGCGACGAGAGTGTGCGTTATTACAAGATGGCTATACGTCAGTGCAGAGCCTTTGCGCAGAGCCTCTGCAATTCACGGTGGTTTGGCTCAGGCCTGACACGGCTGTACACTGTCCTGCAAGCAGGATCTCGGGAAGTCATCTTCAATACAGGTCCAAGCCGACTCCAAGCGACGACATCGCTTTGAGAATGCATCTGGTCACCATGAGTATATCTTCGAAGCTACAGCGCTCATTGCTGCAGCATCAGCTGCAAGATGTCCATCCTGCACTACTATGGTCTTCGAAAAGGTCCAATTGATCATACTGGCCCTTCCATCAATGAACAGAACTTAAATGTGCAGTCAAAGTCACCATTATAAACAACATTGTTAATGGTGGGTATGATTTCTTCCACTGGGGCGTTGGTGATGCATTCAGCCTTGCGCACACTAGCGGGACCACTAGGACTGACTCCGAGAGCGGATCATAATAGGCTGAGAACCTCCCCGCGCCAAATTAATTTCAACGAAGTGACTCCAACTTCGATTACAACAGCAAAGTCAATCTAGGTTTTTGTCGCATACGTCCCTACTTGAGCTTGCAGACCCACGCAGGATTGCAACTTTTCTCTTCATTGGAGAGAGCGATTGAACTACCAGCCAAAGTACAATAGCAATCAAAGGGAGCTGAATAGTAACCCAACCGCGCCGCAGACATGTCGACCTTCGGCCAGCACTTCAGGGTGACCACGTAGGTCTCCAGCAATTGGGGCATTTGTTTCAATCCTGACATCTCTCAGCTATGGCGAGTCCCACTGCCTCAGCGTTGGCGCCATCATCGACGGCTGCCCTCCTGGTATGCAGCTCACCGAAGCCGACATTCAGCCCCAGATGACGCGCCGCCGTCCCGGACAGTCCGCGATCACAACTCCGCGAAATGAGAAGGATAAGGTCGAGATCCAGTCCGGCACCGAATTTGGCATCACACTGGGTACACCTATCGGCATTAGGGTTATGAACGAGAACCAGCGCCCTAAGGACTACGGAAACAAGACTATGGACATGTACCCCAGGCCGAGTCACGCAGACTGGACCTACCTCGAGAAGTACGGTGTCAAGGCAAGCTCTGGTGGTGGAAGAAGTAGCGCACGTGAGACCATTGGTGAGTTGCACTCCACATCCAGCTCTTATGCAGCGTCTAATTGCCTGAAAGGTCGAGTTGCTGCTGGCGCGATCGCCGAGAAGTACCTGCGCGAAGCCTACGGCATCGAGATTGTTGCCTTCACAGCCTCCGTTGGCAACGAGTTCCTCTTCCCTCCCACACCGACCCACCCGACCGCGTCCACCAACCCTGAGTACTTGAAGATGATCGACACAATCGACCGCAAGACCGTCGATTCTTTCTTGCCCGTGCGATGCCCGCACGAGGAGAGCAACGAGCGCATGGAGAAGCTTATTGCGGACTACAAGGAGAAGGAGGACAGCATTGGTGGCACAGTGACTTGTGTCATCCGCAATTGCCCGACCGGCCTTGGTGAGCCATGCTTCGACAAGCTTGAGGCTAAGCTGGCACACGCTATGCTTTCTATCCCAGCTACTAAGGGTTTCGAGATTGGATCTGGTTTTGGCGGAGCTCAGGTACCTGGCTCTGTTCATAACGATGTTTTCATCAAGGCGCCTGCTGTGCCTGCGGGAGCGAACGGCGCTACGTCAAAATACCCGCGTCCAAGCCTCACAACCAAAACCAACAACTCGGGTGGTATTCAGGGCGGTATCACAAACGGCGCGCCGGTCTACTTCAACGTAGCTTTCAAGCCCCCGGCCACCATCGGACAGGCACTGTCGACAGCGACTTATGATGGAGCGGAGGGTGTTCTCGAAGCTAAGGGCCGTCACGACCCGTGTGTCGTGCCTCGTGCGGTGCCCATTGTTGAGACTATGGCTGCGCTGGTTATCATGGATGCAGTCTTGGCACAGCAGGCAAGAGCCGGTGCAAGGAGTCTGTTGCCGATTCGCGAGGGTGTCGTACCCGTGCAGAGGTAGATCTGCAGGGCCCTTGTAACATCTAGCATCTTCCGTTCAATGCACACACATATAGACCCTCGATCTGGTGGAGCTGATCTGCACCAGATCTATTTATCTGTAGCTTATTCCCGCTAGCCCACACATGCAAGATAGCTCAACGTGACAGGTGTGTGGTGGATGTTTGCTTGGTGTTGACATTCTAGATGTTCGAAGGATTTGGTGTCACGGTGCTCGTGATCGAGCTTCCAGGCTAGCACATAGTGGATCAGTCTTCGGCCCTTCTACGAACACGATGTGTCTAGGAACTCCGATTGCTAAATTCAACATCCACTGCACAGACATCAGGATCCCAGGTGGGCATCAGATGAGACCGGAGCTCAAGATCGCAGTGACGTAGCCGCTTGAACCTTCAGGAACAGCCACAAGACTCGTCACCGAGTATAGATCCGTAGCACAATCTAGAGTGAAGAGATGTCCTAATGGCCGTGGTTCGCCGTAGGCTGTCGGCAAGCGGCTGCGACACCAGGAACGAGACTCGATCGACTGACTCCCGGCCGGCGTGCCGCTGACAGGCAGCCTAATGAGCCGCAGCGGCTGCAACGTCCAGCATAGCCGATGCCTCCAGAACCAGAGTGCTGGATGATAATGCCCAAGACCGTACAGGCTGATCGGCCCTTGTACCCCACCAGTCACACTTGAGCCACCGGGGACTTTGGAGATCACTGCCGCCTCCAGGACTCCCGTGAGCATCAAGAGCCGTCGGCGCATCGTTCACTTTTCCAAGTCCACCATGCGCTCATTGACTGCTCATCTCTGCTCATCCCGTTGTATCGCCATCACCGATGCATCGAGATGCGGCACATCTTAACTGCGTGAGGTAGGCAGAGCAGCTGCGCAGCAAGCAGTGTCTGGGACGTTCGCCACCCATGCGATGCTCGCCTTAGGCCTTCGCGAGAGCTAAGCGGACCGCTCTGGGACTCTGTAGCAAACATCCAGATGGGAGCAGACCGCAAAAGACTAACGATTGCCTCGGCGTTCCCGATAGAGCCCCCACTCGACCCTGGGAAGGAGCCGTCTAGACCCTAAAGGGAGGGTGCAGTTCAGGGTACTGCTCGGTTAACACATGGGATTCTTTTGTTCTCGATTCGAATTCCCATAACGAATTGCGTCCTCAGCGGCCAAATCCCATCAGCCCGAGCCTGCACCCTGCCATGCTCGGCATTCTTCACCGAGCACCATCCGGAATCGAGCCTGAGCAGTTCGTCCGCAGACTATTCGAGCCCGCTGCATTCCCCTGCCCATCGTGCAGTCCAGGATACTTCCGCCGCCGCCACTGCCGAGTTTGATCGTTAACTACGGAGGACTTGGTTTCTCGGAACGGAGAGCTAACGCAGGCGCGTTGATTTGAAGCAGGGCTAGTCGCACGTCACATCTACCGAATCCGAGTACACCTGCCGTTACAGACGAGCAGTGGCTAACTTCGCTGCGAAATTTCCAGCCCCGGACATAGCATGTCAAGAACTTGAACTCTACCACCCCGGAGCGCGCGTGAGTCCTTTCCCACCTTTCGTCGCACACTCCAGCAGCTATGGCCCGCGGCGCTACAGCCACCCAGCCCGACGACGGGGACGCCCGGCAAGGCGAGACCAAGGGATCCAAGAGACGATGTGTACAGTCCGCATGCGTGCCCTGTCGCAAACGCAAATCCAAGGTCAGTGAGCAATCGTATTTGGTGTTAAGACCTCCAGGCTAAGGGGTGGGCTAATCTGGAGACTCGCCTCCGCGGACTGCTCCTGCGCTCAACTGTTCCTATTGCACATGGCCAACCTTCTGATCTCGTGTCCGTTGCAACGGGCCGGGTAGGTGCTGACAGTGTCTACAGTGTGACGGCGCGACACCGTTCTGCGCGACATGCACCGCTGTCTACAAGACTCCATGCCACTACGACGCGGAGAGCGAGAGCCGGCGTTCCAAGTCGTCGTCCGCGGCCTCTGCTGGCACCAAGCGTGAAGCCTCTGCCGCTACCGCGTCGCACACAGGAGAAACACTAACCGTTGACTCCATCTTCAACTCCATCAGAAATCTGCCAGAAGACCAAGTATTCGATCTCATCCAGCAAATTCGCAAAGACCCCAAAGCTGATGTGTCCGCACTGGTCAACTCATGGCGCAAACCCGTCGCGCTTCCGCAGCCATCTTCGCCCTTCGACGTGCAGAGCCTCGAGTCAGATCTCAGCGTGCTTCTTGGCAAACCAGCAGTCACCCTAACAGGCCAGAGCAGACACTTCGGCCACTCAGCCAGCCTAGGGCTGGTGACAGAAGATGAAGACTATGGCGGCGGCCTCAGCCGGCTTCACACCATTGATGTGCAGAGACGCGGCACCACCTGGACTGCCGTGACAGACGACCTGATCTTTGTCAACCAACTGCTCACCCTCTACTTCACATGGAGTCATCCCTTTTACATCATCTTCAGCCGCGAGAGCTTCTACAAAGACTTCAACGAGGGGCGCAACAAGTACTGCTCACCTTTCCTAGTCAATGCCATCTGCGCGTATGCGTGCCACTACACAGACGACCCTGCTGGGCGAACAGACCCCAATAACTTTCGTACTGCGGGCGACCACTTCTTCGCAGAAGCTAAGAGGCTGCTGCATGAAGACGAGTCGCCCAGCCTTACCACTACACAAGCTCTGTGCCTCATGGCCATGCGTGAGCCCAGCACTGGGCGAGACAGCTCAGGCTTTGGGTACATTGGAAGGTGCATACGAATGTGTGTTGAGCTGGGATTGCACCTGAGCAATAGCGCCAGCCCCGCCTTGGGTTTGACCCCGAGCGAAGTCGAAGTCCGTAAAGTCACTTTCTGGGGCTGCTTCACGGTTGACTCGTAAGTATCTTACTGCATGTCCTACACTTCAGGCTAATGCGTCACAGAGTGTGGTCCATCTGCGCCGGTCGAATCGCCCAATTGCCCCGAGCAGCCATCACGCTCGAAAAGCCGATCCTTGAAGAGTCTAGCGGACCACTTGCGGCCAACTATGGGGTGACCACGATCATCACCACACGCATGTTCTTGCAAGAGTTCTCTGTGCTTTCAGAGCTCATCAACGACAACAACTACATGTTCTTTGCGCCTAAGGAGCGGCTCACCAGCACCAGACTGCTAGACCAGTACAACAGGTACCAAGCATGGTACAGAAAGTTGCCAGCTATCATAAAACTTGATGCCACCAGACAGCCCGAGCCCCACACGCTCACTCTGCAGTAGGATCCACACTCTCGTCCGTGATCTGCGAATGCTGACTTCTTCTAGTATGCTCTACTGGTGTGTCATTGTTCACCTCTTTCGACCGATGCTCAAGGTTGACCTGGTACACTCGGACGTCCATCCCAAAGACAAGTGCATCGAAGCAGCCAACAAAGTCTCCGAACTTGTACGAACGTACCGTCAGTTGTACGACTTCCGCACAGCGCATCTTGCAATCCCGCACATCCTCCTGTCCGTTTCGATTGTACATCTCCTCTATTCGAAAGAGAACCCGGTATCGCGTCGCAACCTCGTCGAAGGGTTGCAAGGGCTCGAGGCTCTGCACGAGTGTCACTACTTTGGAGCGAGAAGCTTTCGAATCATTCACACCCTTGCCAAGACTTGGAACCTGCCGTTTCCCGAGGAACTGAGAAACTCCAAGCTAGTTCCTCGACATGATCCAAACAAACCCCCAGGAACGGTCAGCCCTCCTCCTGACCCTCTCCTCGTGGCGCCCAACACAGCTACTCTGGCCAGCCGCATGGGACCAGGTGGATATTCTCAGATTCCTGAGCCTCATAGGAGGGGCAGTTTGTCGATGTTTGCAAACCGTAAACTGGCAGTAAACACGCATCCTGCATCACGATCAAACTCTGTGGTGCCCAGCCAGCACCAGGGATCACCTATAGTGTCACCGTCACCCACTCAGCCGCCATTTACCGCAGGAATGTCCATGGGCTCGTACACGTACCCCCAATCGATGGCATCTATGACCGTACCGGCGACAAGCACAGCGACCTCAGATGCTGCGGACGCGATGTTTTGGACACCCATTCCAGGAATGCCGGCTCCTATCCTACCACGAGTCACGTACAATCAGATGAGTCCTATGGGTCTGGACAGCGTCCTTCACACGGGAGATATGGGCGAACGCATGGGGCGAGATGGGTTCAAGATTAACGAAGACTGGCAACAGACCGGCGTTAACAGCTTCGGAGCTAGCGCGTCAGGCGGTTATGAGCAGGCTGGCCAGAGTGGTGGATCGTATCCAGTATCATACCAGCGCGGAAGCCACAGTGGTCAGCACCCTCAGGGCCAAGGAGGCTACGATGAGGCCTCCTGGTGGCAGAACGGAGGTGGAAATTCAGATCAGATGAGTTGATGAACGCATGAACCCAATAGTCCGGACTGTTGGAGCTGCGCTCTTCTTGTATTCGTTTGATACCCCCTCTTGATGGCAGCACCTTGGCGCAACGGTGATGCATAGGCTGTGGCGATGGCGTACAGTATGTTCATGGCGGCATTTTCGGGCAGTTCGGTGGTCATCCTGGTGGCATGACTTAGATGGTTTCATTCTTGTATTGGAGTATCATTTTCTAAGTACACGATTGCATAAGCGACTAGCAAAGCATGGCGGCTGGACGCATTGCTGGCGTTGGGCGTTGACGGTTGTTGTAGTTCAATTTACTTCTTCCAATAATGACACTCCGCTCACGATCTGGACAAACTGGATACAAGCTACGTGACTGCGAGATCTGAGAGGCACTAAGGGATGGTCCTACACGTCAAGTGGACGAGGACCCGCCATTGGCCATCTGCTGTGTGTTGACATCCAGGTTCTTTTACTATACAACATCTCCTCTCATCTGTCGCAGGGGAAATTGGCGTAACGCAGAAGTAAATTGTAGCTTCCAGAGCTATCGTCGTGTCACAAATAGTGTGCAATCAACTGCCGACTACGTCCCGAGATTATCAAAGGAAATCTCACTACTACAGCTGGCTTGCCTACCCATCGTGCGCGGCCATTCCACCAGCATGGTAAGTTTTCGTAGCTCTTGTAGAGCCTGATGGTTGAAGCCCTCCTGTGACGCCATGCCCTTATTCCCGACGAGGTAGCCTTGCCTTATCAAAGGTGCCGTCTATTTTTCACAGCCGGCGACCCTGTTTTCTCGACGTGGATTTTGGATCAGCTGCGCAGAGTACGTAGACAGTCGTACCAAGAGGAACAAGCAATGTGAAGTCGAATCAAGCGCAGCCACGTTATAACGTTAGAAGCATTACGCGCACAGTCCCTCGGTTTAAATCGCCGACGACTGGACTGTGGCTTGCCCTTCTCCTGTTCGAACTTCGTTCCCCAGACAAAACGTCATTTGTTTACGAGGTCAGCCCCTCCGCCTCCCGCTCCTTCTTCAGCCGCACTTGCACGTGTCAGCCTCCACGACTCCACCTACTCGCGTGCGAGCTCTCATAGACTGCACTCTCGCTGCTGGCGACTCTATCTCCTTGTCCGTCGCCATGAGCGGCATGCGTGCGCACCTCGCAAACCGTCTTCGCAGTTCGTCGCTCTCCGCTGTCCCTCCACCACGCCAGAGCTCAGATTATTCAGTCGACTTGGCCAGGGCCGCTGCTTCCATTCTGTACCGCAGCCCCATTCCGTCCAAGGAAGGCCGCCCCGTGTTCATCCTCAACGCTGCTGCTCTCCCAGACACACATGATACCGACTTCGACCAGCTGTTGCCCTATGTGCTTGCCCGTCTGCCCGAGGAGGACGATCTGCTGAAGGGATACGAGTACGAGGTTGTCTTCTTTGCGGGCGACGGCGATGGCTCGGTCACGTCCAAGAAGCACCGCCCAGGCTGGGGCTGGTTTCTGCAGGCGTACCATGTGCTGTCGCGGGCGATGCGCAAGCGGCTGCAGCGGCTGTACATTGTGCACGAGAAAGCCTGGGTGAGGATCTTGACGGAGATCTTCTCGACCATCGTCAGCCCCAAGTTCAGGCGGAAGATCTACCACGGTATGCCTCGGATCCCGTGCGACGAACAGACTTACTGACACTCGCAGCCTCGAATTTGACCCAGCTTGCGCTCTACATCCCAATTGAGAACCTCCTGATACCGCCCTCTACGTACCTTACCGACCGCCGCATCTCAGACGATATCTTTGCGCCGTATGCCAGCGGCCGCCGTGCGTTCGCGGCGCGCAACCCCTTCCCATACACAAGCAGGGGCACAACGCGCTTTCCCCGAGTTCTACGAGAGACCACGAGCTTCATCCTTGTTGAAGAGAATATCACATCTGAGGGCCTGTTCCGCATTCCTGCGCACTCCAAGCTGCGAGAAGTCCTCAAAGAAGCATACGACCGTGGCCAGAAGTTTATCATTTGGAAAGACAACGGCGTCACGCTGCCAGTACCGGCATACCCTGAGGCAGAGCACCAGGACGAGATCATTGCGGAGGTGGATCCAAAGGATGCGTACTCTGTCTTCATGGCCGCTGCGCTGATCAAGGCGTGGTACTCTAGTCTGCGGCAACCAGTTTTCCCTCAGGAATCGTATCGTGATTTGAAGAGGCTGTTTGGCGACTCTCAGCAAATTCCTGATCTCGAACAGCTACGAGACCTGTTCTCCCCTAGCTCTGAGTGGTCGTTCTTGCCCGCCGTTTCAAGAGAGGTTGTGGTCAGGCATCTGTTGCCGCTCCTGCACGAGGTAGCTTCGCGGCAGGAGCAGAATAAGATGACGGCCGAGAATCTGGCTGTCTGCTTTGCGCCGGCACTACTGTGTGGACCGGATCAGATTGAGGACGCGAAGATGTCTTCCATCATTCGAAGGATCTTCACACATGCCGTCGATATGTGGGACCATGGTCTGCGAGAAGCGTGTGGCCTAGAAGCGGATGCTTTCAGAGAGCAATTGAAGCAACCCACTGATATGAGCGAGTGGGACGACCCTGTCGAAGTCAAAAGAGGGGACAGCAGGGACTCGATTGATGAGCAGATGAGCGGCATCACGTTACAAGACAACGAGAAGGCGCCCGAACCGTACAAAGACTACCCAACAGCCACATCGTCTGCGACAAAGCCACCTCCACTACCTCCGCGATCCCGCGTACCATCTGCGAAGTCATCTGGCGACTCTGTTCAGAGAAAACCAGCGCCTCCTTTGGCAGTACCACCAAGGTACTCTACGGTCATTTCAGACGCACCAGATGATGTTGCCGAGTCACCCATAACATATGCAGCAACTACGGATGGCTTCTCGCCACGGCGACAGGAGTTCGATCAGGTGCAAAGAACAGCATATCCTGATGAGAAGAAGTCCGGTACGGCAGCTCAAGTTCCTATCTTTGCTTCAATGACCTCTGCAAAGGACGCGAAGCCCGCTCAATCGGCTGCTCCTGCTCCCGCTTCTCAAATCACTCTCCCTAAGAGGAAAGCCCTGACTCCCGCGCAGGTTGACAACGTGGAGAAGTCCGCCGACAAGCAGGACGAAGCGCGCAAGATCTCAGAGTACGGCCTCGACCGCTTCTTCCCCCACGGCCAGGCGCTGCCGGGCCTCACAGACTTACCCGGCATCGATACAACCACCAATAAAAAGCGCTGGATGAGCCCAACTACATACACGCAGAGCGAAACTTCGTCCCCCTCCACGGTGCTGTCGCCTACGCAACTCGACCCCAAACCTGCTTCTGCAACGGAGACGAGAAGACCGAGCGTCCCTTTCAATAAACCCCAAATCACAGGACTCGCTCGCCCCGTTTATCCGCCCCCTACTTCGAGCTCAACCATGCACCCGATCACCGGCCGCCCAACTTCGAAGTCGACAAGTCTCCCTGTCCCTGCGCCCCGTCCCCGCGCAGTCAGTCCAGGCCTGCTGAAGCGCATGCCCAGCCTTGAGCAGACGAATCGACCCGAGCCTGAGCGGTTGGCGCCGCGCAAGCTAAACTTGAAGAAGACGAGCGTTGAGGATTTGCGGAAGTTGTATGAGGAGCGGGCGGGGACTGTGGGGGCGCTGGAGAGTGTGGCGAGGCTGAGGAGTGCGAGTGTTAGCCCTGTTATCAGGGAGTAAGTTTGAAATGAGTTCAGCGGGTGAGCCTGTGGTGATATCAATCACTTCCTGGTGGGGAGCACTTTTTGGAGGTGTTTGGATACCCTTAGCATATATAGCGAGTTTAGTAGAACGCACACACACACACAGAGAGAGAGAGAGAGAGAGAGAGAGAGACGGAAAGAAGCCCAAGCCACAGCCAATCAGGATGGTGATTTTGAGACCACAACAAAGACCATGATGAAGGGGAGAGAAAGTTTTCCAGTGAAGCCAGGTCAACGTCAGGCCCTGCCCTTGCTGAGCGCGGTCTGCAACAGAAGAAGGCAGACATGCTTGTAAGCTGCTTTGGCTTCCAGGGACAAAGCCGACAAACATGTACGACCCATTGTCCTTTTTTTTTTTCGTGAAAGAACGACTACAATCTTTTAAGAGAAGAAATGAGGCCAGAAAATGTACCTATAGACTTCGTATTGCGACTTATAGTTGTGCTAGCGCGTCATTGGCACGCTAGATTTCTTGCACTCGTGCGTCGAAGGTGAAGATGCGCAATTTGACATTTGGACCGTGCAGCACCAAGAGCCGAGAAAGGCAAGTGGTGTAAAGGTGCGAAAGGCCA
The DNA here is from genome assembly GCA_011058865.1 of Didymella keratinophila. NCBI lineage: Eukaryota > Fungi > Ascomycota > Dothideomycetes > Pleosporales > Didymellaceae > Didymella > Didymella keratinophila. Next base: position 48,758 of record SWKW01000011.1, on the reverse strand, counting down.
GACGCAGTAGTCATACGATGGTGAGAAGGGAAGTTTAGGTGTCGAACAAAATGTCGTGATGAAGTAAAGAAAGTGCCGCAGTCATACACCTCGTCGAGAAGTCTTTCGAGTAGACAGTTCTTACATACTATCCAGAATAAAAAGCTCTTCTTAGCAGAGAAGTTCCTGTAATAGAGAAGAGTAAATCACGCCTCCCAATGCTTGTGGTATCAAGTAGTCTATGCAAGCGCGCCCCAAACTCCGATCTTTTGCTGTCCTCAGAAGGCACTCTTTACTTTGTGCGCTCCACCTGCAGCTTCACTAGCTTGTCCATATTTTTCAGCCACCTCTCTGCAAAGACCTGGTCGGTAAATCGCTCTGCAGACTTCCTAGCTCGATGTCTCATAGCTAGTGTCTCCTCAGGCGACAGCGTCAGCGCTTTGCGGAATCCCTCTGCGTATTCGTCGGCGGTAGTAGCGTGGAAACCTATATCCATGAGTTTACACTTCGCGATAGCAGTAAGCAGAAAAGAGACTTACCAGTAGGCTTTCCGTCGATATCGACGACGATGTCGATCTTGGGGCCTCCGGAGTTGTTAACGACTGAGACTAGACCTGCAGCCTGGTACTCCACAACGCCGATACCGAAGTGCTCGTTCCACATGCCGTTCACGCCAACACTGGCTCTGCCCATCCATTCTAGCATCTGAGGCCATGGCGCTTCACAGAGGAACTCGACATTCTCCTTCATATGGAGCTCGCGAGCAAGCAACCGCAGCTTGTAGACGCTCTTCTCGTCGATCGAGTCGCGTACTGAGCCTATCAAGATGAGCTGAGGCTTCTCATTGGGATATGCTGGAAGCTTGTGGTTCGAGTGTAAGAACTTTGCGAATGCTTCCAGGATGAGTTCGTGGTTCTTCTCCGGTCGAAACTGTGCGATGTAAAGCAAATATGGGCCTCGCTTCTTCTCGCTGGCCTGTGAGACCTCGACTGCCTCAGTAACCTCCTCAACAGCAACTGGTGGGAAGACGACATCGATGTCGTTTTCAGTGGTGTTGTTGTGCTTGTTGCGAGAAGGACCCCAGAGTGAGCTGACGTGACCTTGTGTCCAAGTCGAATTGGTCATTACTACATCGATGGTGCTGCCCACTTTGCTGTAAAGCCTTGCGAACAGCTGCCAGTACTTCTGCTTAGCAGCGCCTCGGTAGCCCTTCCCAGCGCCTGCGTTGACGCCTTGACCTCCATCCTGTAATGAGCCCAGCATGTCGGTGGAGATGGTTGGGTAGTGAACGTATGCGCCGGTCGGTACGGTAGGGAATAAAAACGAAGACAGAGCGAGGGCGAAGGCGTAGCCCATTGTGTCGACGAAGATGTCCGGTACGAGCAAGGAGAACGCATCGTAGGCCAGCACCATCGAACCGAGTGACTGGCCTGCCAACGTAAAGCGTGGCCATGTGCTGGCGAGGACCCAATGGCGTGTCGTGAGGTAGAGAAAGTGGACCGTCGGTGGGTGGAGGTGGATGTTGAAGCGGGTCTTGACACGCTTGAGAATTGCAGCCTTGTCAACGTCGTGGTCACCGGTGTAGACAACGCAGGTGGCCTTAGGCCAGCGCTTCTGCGTTGCTCGAATGGCTGCCCAGAGGACTCGTTCGCCGCCACCGCCCGCGTTGCTAGATTCATGTCAGGAAGGCTGTATATAAGTCTTCGAGTGATCGCTTACCAGAACGGGTGGAAGAAGCCAACAATGCCCTCCCACTGCTTGTCCTGCTTGTTGCCCACGCGGCCATCTGTAGCCACAGACGCAGTCTCTTCCCAGTCCTCAACCTCAGTATTCTCGGCTTCGTAGTTTCTGGACTCGGTGGCTACTCGTGCCAGTAGCAGCTCTCGTCTCGTCCGGCACGACCGGCGGAGGTGGTGTCCCACTTGCTGACCTAGGAAGCGCACGATTTTAGGAAAAAATACGAGTGAAACGAGGACAGAAAGCAGCAACGAGAGGAAGACCAAGAGAAGAACCATGACGAGCAGCTCGAACTCTTGTGTCGCAGTGCAGAAGGAAAGCAGAGCGCGGAGGCATTCAAGGAAGATGGACACGAATACGACAGGTGGGATGACGCGCCGGTGGACCCTGGCCTGACTTGGAGCTCGTGCGCACTCCCGCGGCCAAACTTCGAAAGCGCGACAAGCTGAGGAAAGCACCACCACCATGGCTACGAGGCTGCTGCGGCGCCCAGCGCGCCAACTGCTCTCTCGAAGCAAACTTGCGCCCAATGTCATTTTACGCCCAACAACACGCGCCTTCCATGCATCTGCACCGCGACAAGCTGCCGGCCTCGATGCCATCCTCTACCTGCCACACGAGATGATGAGCTTGATCCACACCCAAGTTCCGTGGTATGCCGCCATCCCACTCTCGGCCTTTCTTCTCCGTGCGACACTTGTTACCGGCTTTGGAACATGGGCACGCTCGCTCATGGCACGCTACATCGGCCTGCAACCGCTCCGTCAGGCACTTGCACGCGCGAAGCGTGACGAGGTTCTCAAAGAGATGCATAAACAGGGTGGAGCTCGATCGCCAAAAGAGGCCCAGACCAGGACTATGGCAGGAGTCAAGGAAGTGGTCAATGAGCTGGACAGCCGGTGGAAAGTCACGCTCAAAGGCCAGGTTGGGTGGACCTTGATTCAGATACCCATCTTCTTCACTATGGCTGAGGTCATCAGGAAGATGTGCGGTGCAAGAGATGGTCTTCTTGCCCTGACTGCTTCGTCTGTCAGGAGCATGAGAAACTGGGTGACGGGCGGCACCGAGCCTGCGACCGATGCAGACGCTTCACCCAGTGCTTTAGAAGCTTTAGACGCACTCGCGACTCCCGATGCGCTTTCAATTACCAATGCGCTCAACAACACGACCGCCACGACCAACGTTGATGGATTGTCTACCTTGACTACGAGCCCCTTCTTCGAGCCTACGCTTGCGACCGAAGGCATGCTATGGTTTCCTAACCTGATCGCGCCTGACCCTTTTCTGCCCTTCATTGTCTCTGGCCTTATGTTCTCAAACATTTACTTCAGCAAAAACGCGCCGACAAGCGAAAAGAATTGGCCAAACGCTATTCGCAGAACCCTTCTCGGCGTCTCGTTGCTGATCGGTCCACTGTGCCAGAACCTACCTGCTGGTCTGATGCTCTACTGGGCCGGAAGCACAACGTCGGTCATGGCCTGGAACAAGTGGCTCGATTGGAAGTACCCAGCGCCTGCAGACTTCACGGCCTGCAAAAGACCGCTCCAGATGCCGCCAGCCATCAAAATGAAGACCGCAGTCAGGAGGTCATGATAGCTTCATCCAACAAACCGAGACACCACCAGAGCAATTATGTAAGAACAGCATCGAGGAATGATCGATTTGCCCGCCCTCAAGTAAAGGAAGGGCATGTCGTATACAAAAGCTAGCCCGAACCATTACGCCAAACTTAACCTTCGTGAATCCGAACCCAACACGTCTGTAGCCTTCTGCAACAGGCTGCCCACACATCGGTAGACCACGGATGCACCATCTCTTACGTGCACCTCAACCAGCGAACGGGCTCATCTTCGACGCCCAGGCGTAGATGATAGCCATGACTGCTACCAAAGGCATGATCGCGGTTCAAGGACTCCCAGGAGAGGTTCTCAGCCGTCCAGTGCGTGCCGTAGTGCTGCGCGGGTAGGATCTGAAGTGGCACCATGGCGGCGAAGTGGTTGTGGTAGTCCACGCGGATGTGCCGGGGATGAAGCATGGTTCGATGACTGGTGTGCGACGAGCAGCAGGTCCTGGCGTCGCCATAATGTTCGTTCCTTCAGCGTGGTTCTGGAGGGTTAGAGCGTTGGCGGCGTCGTCAACGCGTGGGTTGTTATACACGTTCCCACGACGTCCAGGTCGAGAGCGGGAGTAGGGCGGTGGGTTCGGCTCTTCCGCGTTGTCAGGCCTTCCAAATCGGAAGGGAAGAGGAGACGTGAAGATATTGCTCTGTATTGCCAGCAGTTGTATTTCTAATCGGCTTGGTGGTAATGGTGAGCGACGGAAACGTTCTGGCGGTTACACTTATAGCCTTGAGTGAGGACTGTCCCAAGCACCAACAGGTCTCGCCAGCTTTCCAGTAGCTGCGAGATTCTTGCATCTTCTTTCATGCCTTCCGGTGAAGATATTGGTGCAATCATCTCGAAGTGGATCGTTGTTCTCAGAAGCAAACCGCTCCTTCCTTCTAAGCGGTCTGCTAATTTACACCCATGCTGTCGCGACAAGAAAGAGGAAGTCATCGTCACATGGTTGCTGCTCATTTGTACTACCCTTTGAGACCTGTCCAAGCTTCGCAGTGTCTTACTGTTGCTACAACAAGAACATAGTTGGTAGCAACAAAAGTTCACATCCACGACAAAGCAACGAACATCGTACACATGACACCGATGCAACCTGTAGCAATACGAGTATCTCCAAGCTGACTCATTAGTTTGCTAGAAGTGTGCGCAAACAAAGCTTTCGCTTGTTGTAGCGACGCACGACCGCACAACCTAATATACACAGACAGGACGAATAAAGACAGGCCTCAACTTTGATCTAGCCGCAATATTGATCCAGCCACGCGCTGTAGTCTCCGCGATGATCTGGACACCAAGAAAGAGCCGAGAGGCCCAACCGACCGTTTGCCTCACCCAGTGATACTGGTAGACTCAGGGTCTCCGAAGATAGGAGGTCGCGTGCGCGTTCCAACGTCTGACATGATGCGCTACGTTTGGTTCAGGTTTTGTGGTAGGCATGTCCGTCAATGTCTGGTAACGTTCAGGAGAAAATGACAACCGTGGTTGCAAACTTTACCTCGACCACATAACGACTCTCAGTCGAGTTATTGGTATCGACTTTACAAGTTTCTGCTGGGTTTGTGCGTCAATTAGGCCGCTGGACACGCTTCGACACTTCTGTCAAGGTTTGCATTGATTTCTGACTGTGGTTCCAGAAATTGGAAGACGCGTGTAAACGTACAGCAAGATGCTGTTGCCTTATTGAGGCTCTGTTGTCAATGGCAAACGACCGGGAAAACATTGCGCAGCTGATAAACCATGGCACGGTAGAATGTGACCCAGGCGTGCTCTAGCAGCTGGAGGGACTGTGAGTGGCAGGAGCAACAATTCGGAAAGATTGCACATACTGTGATGCAGTGCTGGCCTACGAAGATGACCACCACCGCTTGGTTGACCTATGTACATGAGGAGCCGCCAATGCCTTCTATGGAAAGACTGTTTCGAGACTTAGGGTGTTGCAATTGCCCTATCGATTCGGCTCTTGCCTTGCAACTTCTGTATCTTCCCTGCCTAATTGACCTCAACATTGACGTCACTTGCTCAATATCTTCTGGGCTTCGACACATAGTACCAGCAATGCTTCAACGTATGGTGCGCTGCCAGGGGTTCGTGCAATGGAGCAATCGTCTTGATATCGTCGTTCCAGAAGACAGTTGGGCTCGGTTCCGTACATTCAAGAGCCTCACGAGCCTTGTGAAGAGATATTCTTCGCGATGCGCAAATTTCCACAGTTCAGTATCACCCTGAAAACATTCTTAGATCAGAGACGGGTTAGTGATTGGTTTCCTGTTGACATGCGTGATGGGTCGTCGCAATTCTGCTGACGTTCCCATGGAAATACCATCAGAGAGTCTTCCAGAAAGGCTTCAACAATGGTCGAATCGAATTTGGTACTCAACGCACAATTGCGCAGAGTTGATCTCGCACCCCAAGAGGCCTTTAAAACCTGCCTTCTCCTCTCTTTCCTTCCATCTCACAACACCACTGACCACCGATATTTACCACTGTCGATACCAGCTTCACCAACCACCAGCAATTGCTATCAACACCACTCAAGCCACTCTTAGTACCTCACAGTATGCAAGCTAGTTCCTGTAATCACTACTATATGCTAACATCTACTAGCAAGATGGCTCCTTACACCATGGCTATGTCGTGGGCTCCTGCTCTCAGCCCTGCCACCAACTCTCCTCCTCGATGGGGCCGCACTCCAACGGCCACCACTCCTCCTCGCCTTGCCAGCTCCTGGCCACCCTCCCGGGGGCTGGCTGCCGCCAATTGGCGAACTGGCGGCCCTCCTCCACCACCACCAGGCCCCGAGTGCATCGTCGGCCGGGTGGTCAGGCTCCCCGAGAAGTCCGAGGTTCCGGCCACCAGCTGCGCCCACCAGCAGCTGGACCTCCATGGCCAACCATGGAACCACCCCGCGGTCATCACCGGGGTTAGCGAGGGCCCCTTGGGGGAGCAGCTCGTCACGTTCCGGCTTTGCACGAGCTTTGGTGGTCAGGGTCTCATCGCCAAAGAGTGGTACCACCACCAATACTTTGTGCCGGCCGACCAGACCACCTTGGATTCAGGCAGTTTTGGGAAGGCAGGCAAAACCTTCGTCAACTGCTCCCCCGGCCACGAATACACTATCGAGTTCAAATATCTCCAACTCTGGACAGGAGACATCCAGTTCTCGCAAAAGGCACTGGAATCTTTCAACAAGAACGAGCTTCGTCCACGCTGTGACAGTGCTTGTAGCAGCTACTGAGCAACACGGTCGGCTCGTGGTTCCCTCTCCAGAGTATTTGAACTCGATTACCGCCGCCGGACGCCCGCCACACGTCCTTCTCTTTCTCTGGACACTGGCCACCACTCTCCATCACCACCTCTCGAAAGTTGTCCGTCACCTGAAACGGTCTACTCAGATCCGGTGCCTCAAAACCCGGTCCTTCTCGTCACCCCCACTTCTCCCGAGCGTTGTGCGTCAACGCAAAACGGTCCGTAGGCAACCCGCGAAGATCCCGCAGGTAATGCGTAAGAACCCACTCAGGTTCGGTGCTGGCAGAGCCATCCTGTTACTAAAGGTTGGTCATTCGTCCTGAAACAATCCGGAGGCAATCCGTAAACATCCACCAAGGTTCAGTGCTGGCAGAACTGTTCCTTCCCTCACTCAAGTTCGGTGCCGGCAGAGCCGTTCTCATACACACACAGGTTCGGTGCTGGAAGAGCCGTCCTGTTACTAATGGTTGGTCGTTCGTCTTAACACGCACCCGCAGGCAGCGCGTAAAAATCCGTCCAGGTTCGGTCCTTGGCAGGGCAGCCGTTCCTTCTCACGTAGATAGACTACAGCACCCGAAAGAAGGTGACTGTATTTCTTTTAGCAAGGTGGTTGATCGATGGTCAGTATTCTTCGCAACTCACGTCAATAACCTCCCAGCGGTCATGCTGGTGTTGGCGATGGGCGTGTTTTGCAAGGTACTGCTATCTCTTTACTGCTGAGCTTGGGCGTTTTGGAGGATCTTCTCGGGGTTGGGATGGTAGGCGGCATGAAAGTTCCCTTCGTAATCCACGTCGCTATCCACGCCTTAGGGCGTTGGGGAAAGGCGTGTTCTGCAAGGTGCTAGCCGGGGCGGTGGTTTGATGGTCGGAGTTCCAAGTAGATACGGATTTGGTCTCGGCGCAGGCCGCGGGTGTAAGTCCTACCTCAGAGAGAGCTTCTACCTTTACGTGGTTCTGGGGATAAGTACGTATCAAGCAGAAACCAAAGAGGCTCAAACAATTTCTCCCCTGAATCTTTCGTAATGTTCAAGAACCGTGATGAAAGGAGTCTTGATTCACCATACTTCGAGCATACTGACCTGATATATTACCATGAGAAAAGCTGGCTCGTGAGCAGAGTCGTCAAGAACAACGGGGCACATGCACACGACATAGACATATCAATGGAGATGTATTACTGAACAAGAAGCTCTCACATCGCCGCTGGAGTAAGCAGTCGTGATGATCGTGATGAATGTTGCGGGAGAGCACGAGGATGCGTGATGAAGAAACCCCCTCGATTACGTCAGCTAGCGAACTGCAACTCCACTGGCAACAACTTACTATACGTGATGAGTAGCAAAACCAGATGAGATCAGTCTGCTCTTGATGTCGTGTATGTCATTATCATTATCTACCTGCTCAAAGCCCCGTCTTAGCTAGGCCTCAAGACAACCTCGCCGACCAATATGACCACGTTCTTGAAGAACCTCCTCCACTCGAGAGGATCTCCACTGGCCTTGACGAACCTCACTTCGCAGTAAGCCATGCCGTCGTACACCGCTCTCTCTATCACGATATGTCCGTTCAAGCCCTGCCGCCGCCCATCGGCCATCTTGACCCTGATGCTAGCACTCTCGTCCAGCTCGCATTGCGCGATCTGGCTTTCGGTGAAGAGCGGTGGGGGCACGCCGAGTCGATGCAGAGCCTCGAGAATAAGTGGGATCAGAAACGACATAGCATGTGGCGATATGAAGCGCGCGAGCGAGTACGAAGGTATGACATCGGCAAATTTCCGTGCCATCTGAGTGAGTGTGAGAGGCACCTGCGGTGTTGAGCTAAACTGTGCCATTCCAGGATCCTGGGACAACATATCTTGTGTCGATGGTGGAAGCTGTGACATTAAAGGAGTCGAGCTGACATTCTGCGACTGGTACACCGGACGTTGGTTGTTGCCCATGGGCTGAGAAGCTGACACACCGTCGTGAGAAGCTAGTCGAGGTGGACGCTCCCAGTCGAAGACAGACTCGCCTGCTGGCGTCTCGGGTTGTGTGGAGGATAGCATGTGGACTGCGTTCGCCGCATTCGCCCTCGAGCGCTTAGGAGATGTGTCGATGTCCATGGCATCCTCGTCTTGTGGAAAGCCCCGCTGGGACTGCGAAGGCCCGCGGGCGAAATCGATGCGGAGCTGTGACAGCATTTGCGTCGCCATTCCGACAGGATTGGCGTTGGTACCGCTGGGCGATAGGTATTTGTTCGGCTTCCTGAACCAAGGATGCCTTCGAACGTCGTCGAGTGTGAATCGCAAGTCTGAGTCGAGCTTTAACATTCCTCGAAGCAATGATGTGACATCCGGAGGTATCGACTCCCAGAGTTCGTCTGTTGTGTGTCCGTTTGTCTCAACGTATTCCTTGAATTCTTCGCTGCGCATCGTAGGCTCGTCCCATGGCGTGTTACCGGCCAGCAGTACGAAAAGTACGACACCACAGCTCCAGATATCACAGACATTGGCGTGGTAGCCGACATCGAGCATGTCTGCTCTCTTGCTCCTTCTCCCGCTGACAATCTCGGGAGCAATGTACGGCGGTGAGCCGCATACGGTGTTGCATAGCCGCGCTTTGCCGTCTTTCTTGAAGAGAGCTGCAAGTCCGAAGTCGCTGAGCTTTAGGTCTCCCTCGGCACTCAGTAACACATTCTCGGGCTTGATGTCGCGGTGCGCAATGCCTTTCGAGTGCATGTACCCAACAGCGTTGATCAGCTGAGAGAAGTAGAAGTGTGCAATATCTTCCCCCACACCCTCATCCGCCTCAATCTTGTCGAACAGATCACCACCATCTGCGAGCTCCATAGCTATCCATGTCCAAAGCGCATCTTCGCCGGAGCCGAGCAGGTGTACGATGTTCTGGTGTTTGCCGAGGTGTTGGTGCAAGACGATCTCCATCTTGATCTGCTTCGGCGAGAGGCGGCCCTGCTTGAATGCATGTTCCTTGTTGATGAATTTGATCGCGATGACAGGTTTGGGTTTATCGTGGGGTACAGCTTTGCGTATGCTGGAAAGAGTCAGTCAGTACATCTGATACATGCTGGCAAGATCAGACTAACGATGCGTAGGCGCCTTGCCCTATCGTCTTGCTGACGAGCCGAAAGGGCAGGTTCGAGGGTAACGGAGCGACTTGACTCTGCAACGTTTGTTAGCATTCGTGCAATGACATCATCGTCAACAATCAAAAGTTTGTGGGGTGCTTCAACATCGAAATTGCGGAGACCAAGTTTCGACAATGCGCACGCAGTGTGGGCCCAGTAAACAGAAAGAAGCTCTTACCCCAGGCGGTGGCCCCATTGTGGTTGCGGACGTCCAAAAGTGCAATCAACAATATACAAGAAGTGTGAACAGCAAGAACCAAATGAGTGTGATGCTAGGCGATGATGCCGCCTTCGCGTCTGCCTGGTTGTCGAGTCCAACGCGTTGCCCTAAACAAAAGCAAAAGCTCTGACTCAGGCGCGCCTGCCTTATCGCGAAGTCACGTGGCGTTCACAAGCAACACTTGAGCGTGTTCGGTGGAGATCCGAGGTACAAAGGTACATCTGATTAATCAACCACCGAGTGGAAACCTTACTGCCTCTCTTCGCTCCACCTTCTTACAACGACCGCAAGATCTCCGGCAATGTAAGATCTGCCACAACCTTGGCGAAGATCGTACGATGTTGTGCACAGGTTTCCTTTACTCAAACAAGCAATCCTTCGGCCTCAACAATCATCTAATGTCGATCTGATCGCGAAGCAAAGGTGTTGTCGCTTATTTCGCTTACTTCATACCACTGGTGTTTGACGCTTTTCGAAGGGAGTCATTAGTAGGATGCAAGCATACGGGCAGCGGTGTAGTCCAAAGCTTGATAGGCCTGGGTACCATTCCCGTCAATGCAAAATTATCAAACCTGCAGAGAGATGAACATGTTCACAGCGAGCGGTCCGTTGAGCCTTCGTACATGCAAGTCAGCCCACGTTTCATATCAGCAAGCAGGTACATTCTAGTAACCAATTGCAACACCACGTATTGTACTCCATAGACTGATGTATATCAAGTACACATCGGACCGTTCATCCAGGGCATTTTGCAGACACGGTTACGATCCAAACCTCTGGGACTTTTCTGCCAACCAGCCCCTCCATGCTTCCCGCAAACTCTAAGTCCACATTTAATCAGGCCACCTCGGAACAAGCAACGCATGTGCATGTTTGCCACGAGTTGCGGACGCCGGCCAGCCACACCGCTTCATCGGCGAACTTCATCTCTGAACCTTATCGTGTGATCTGCAGAGTTGCGGTGGAGTTCGGTACAAAATACTTCTGCGCTGCGTAATTGGCAGTTCACACGTGCTAATTCCCTGGCACAATGCATGGCTACCTCGAAAGGGAACCCTTCATTGTCTCTTTCCGAACAGGTAGATTTTCCGAACGGTGCATATGACGTTCGGAACAGGGAGCCGACGCTGCTTGGTGGTGTTGAGTGCTCACTCCAGTCTCCGCGAGGTCCTGAATGGCCTGAACTGGGCAGTCCAGATGCCTCAGGTATGATGAAATGCACCATGGATGCTGCAGCAATGCAAAGCATACCGTAGTGCTGGACCCTTTGACCGAATACTGTCCTTGTCAGTTTCAGCAGTGTGGAACCATGGGACCATATTCGGATCCGGTGTCAACGTTGAAGACTGGATATTGGAAGGCTCGGCGCGCAACACACAATGATCATCATGCCCCCTTAAGCAAACCACAAAACAGGAAGAACCGCGACTGAATGCAGGAACAGCTGGCACAAGCCCAGTCTTCCCCGCGATCTTACGACGATGTTCCCGCAATCCTTCCGCGGACCGTTGAATCCTCGCATCACCAAACCATCCGCGAACACCCACCCACCATCACGACCCCAGCCTCCTTCCTGACGCCTTCGAACACGATCAATGCGCGCACCCCTCTGAACATACTGCGAGACGAAGAAGTTTTTTTGAACATCGGAATTGGCTCTATAACACCGACAATGTACAAAATACAAGTCTGCCTATGTCCGGCGGTCTCCGCACCACTCTGACGATGCGGAGTGAACTCCTGGAGCCCTACTTCCTTGCTCCGTCTAGCGAAGCATTAGCATTGCACTTCTGCAGATGAAAGTTTTGACAGCAATCCGCTCCACCAGGGTTCAGCACCATCGCAATTCTGCAGGTCCTAGCCCGCGAAATATTCAGCGAAGGTTCAACAGTAGGGACCACTCAGGAACGGGGCGCGTGGTCGGAGATGAGAACATGTCTGGACGCAGGTGAGCACAATGCTGAGCCGGGCCGACTTGCAGCTCACAGCGCGTTGCAAGGCTGCTGCTCGTGTTCTGTCGGCGGTACTCTGTAAGCGAGGCAGGCACAACACTGTCCGAAGTTTATATGAAGGACGACGGTCCGATGTCTTGAAAGTCCGCGACTGCGCGCTACGTCGGTCCTGCGGCGGGCGTATCCATGGTGCATGCATCGCACTGCGTATGTACTTCTTTTCTTGGGCACGGGGGTTTGGTGTTCAAGGTACGCGTAGGTTCGTAGTGTGAACTTTCGCTCCGGCGAGAATGCCGTTTTCGACGTAGATTGCGAAGAGGCGTCGAACAACGTCAGAGATTTCTACGAGATGCATGAATGTTGAATGATGAAGCCATTTTGGAGGAACACTACGGGAATGCCGACAATAGACGGATAGGCGCGTAGACGCGGTCAATACGATGCGAGATCTGGACTGTGGTAAGTGCGGTAGTACTGCAGCGAGAAGTGGGTATGTTTGAGTAAGGACTTGCAGACGAAATGGAGAAAATGCTGTCATAAATCTTTCTATTGGGCACCGAGGTACACGGACAACTAGGTGCCAAGTGTCCTATGATTAGGAGGTGCAGCCGAGTGTACCGAATGCTATCTTTCCCTCGTTGCGAAGAAAGTGAATCCTGTGCCATCGTCCTGGACATCCTCATGCACGGGCTATGGGCCAGAGCCAAAGTGTAAGCGTGCTGGGTATATCCATCTGAGAGTCGTAGAGTCCACCTTTGCCATCTATATGCCCCGTATGGGCTTAAAGTAATCCGACAAGAATTGAATGACTTATCCAGAAGGTGTATTGCTTTCACGTAGCCAACTTTGAGAGATCGTCAAACTCAAAAAAAGCGAAAATCCGCAAACGTGGCAGATGTTGTTAAGAGAGGTCGTGCGAGCGTGGGAACCGGATAGTTAGGATGGCGGGTCAGAAAAACCTGCCGCAAATCCGGTGCCAAGGAAATTAGAAGAATCCAGTCGCCCGCCAAATGCTGATGTTTTTATCCGATCCGGAAACGCCAGAAGTCTATGAGAATGCACCGAGAAAGATGGGGAATAATGCATCGGTCCGAGGAACAGGTCCAAGATGGTGAAGCAAATCGTCAGGTGTTGAAGAAAATCGGTAGTGTCGTAGTCTTTCAGCGAGAGCCGGCAGGAAGAGCGGCGTAGGACGAGGCAGCTGCGGCATCGAGACCGCGAAGCTGAGGAGCGTACTTGGGGTGCTTGACGAACTTGGGCACAGAGTCCTGTTGACTGTTAGTGGAAGCTTTTGCGAGATCGTAGGGGGTTGACTTACGCTAGACATGAGCTTGAAGATCGAGTTTTGTGCCTTGTCGAACAGTGTTGCAACTTCGTTAAGACTCTGCAACATGGCTGCGTCGTCACCAACAGCACGCGTCATCCTAGTGGCAAGCTGTGTGCGGAGACCGTGGTCAATGTTGAGCTCGTTGGGCGATCCAGGTGCCAGAAAGGCGTTGTAGAGACCATAGGCGGCGGCGAGAGTCTCACGGATGGTCTCGACCTTGTTCTCGCCCTTATCGCTGATGGCGGCTCGGTACTGCCTGTTGAACTCCTGGACCTCGAGGTAGAAAGACAGGTTCTCCTCACACATAGTCTCCTTGAGGAATTCGCGATAGAGCAGGCGCCAGGACGGGTTGCGGATGATGACGTTGGTGCGGTTGCTGTTCGAGTCACGAGCCATACCATCACGGGTCTTTGCTGCGATGGCTTCTCCACTTGAAGGGACTTCCTCAAGGCTCCATCCTGCGACACGCTCACCGTGGGGTGTAACGTAGTAGTGGACCTGCTTCACGGGCTGGAAGGTGTGCTCAGGGACACGAGGATCTACAGGGGCGATCAACTTGAGCTGCAAGAAGAGAGATCCTATCTCTATCGACTCGCGCGGGTCCACCATTGTGGTGCAGTCCATCAACCACTGAGCAGCGTTGCGGCCGTTGAAGGTGTACTCATACTGGCGGCTGGTGGTAGGTCGGTGCTTGACGAGCTTAACGCCAACATCGCACTTTGAGAACTCGTGTATTGAGTCAGAGTCAGACTGGATCTCGTTCGCAGTGGTGCCAACGAAGCGGCGGAAGAGGATCTCGATGGTCTGTTCGTCGTGGTGGAGCTTGTCGTTCGACGTGTCACGCTCAAGGATGACTAGAAGGTGGGGATTGCGGTTAGACTCAATGACGGACTTGACGTGAGCGGACTGGATTCCGTTGCGGGTGCAGAAGCGTTCCAGGATGTGGATACCCTTAGGTGTCAATTGCCAGACGGAGCTCTTATTTGTGAAGTCAGTCTTTCCTTCCACGGACTCGATGAACTTGGCCTCAAGGAACTTCTGGCAGACGGAGCGGGCCATCTCTTTTGCCATGGAGAAGGTAGTGGTGGTCGTGGTTGTGACGACACGTGACGAGTCCTTGGGGTCAGGCATGCGGTTAGATTGGGAGAACTTAAGGGATCCGAGGTTGGTGATGGCCTCATCTGAGGTGAAGGTATAGTCAATCATCCTGAAGCGGACACGGTGGGGTGTGAGGGGGAGGGAGACCATGAGGGTAGAGAAGAGGTCCTTGAAATCCTGTCATGACTGTCAGCAATGGCTCAATGGAAGCGAGGTGTGCAGCGCAGTAAATGTGGCCGTCAGTAGTGGTGTGCTCGAGATCGTGGCTCCCACGTGGGAAACCAGGCTAGTCGAAAAATGTTTGGCTGCGGTGGTCCAGCAAACCCTCGGATTTGTTGCTCCGACTGCTTGGTAATTCTCGGCAAAGAAAGAATGCTACAGTGCAAGCAATTGCAGAAAATGACGTCCAGCGTGCAAATGTTGCGGATCTTGAAGATTGCCAAACCTTTCAGCCCTTTGTGGCTATTCTGCCCACTGACGTGACGTCTGTTTGACGGTGTTGGACGCTGTAGGAGACTCGGAAACACTCACCCTCGTGTACGGCCGCTCATCGTCGGTCATACGCAGCAGTCTCGAGCTGGTCTGATGCATTTTGCTGGCTTGCGCTGCTTGCTGCAAACTTGTTGGTTCTAGAAAGTTTCCTGGCTCTTCTTCTCCACTACCGGAGCGGAGGCTGGCGGAGACAGACGGCTCGCGTGCGCTCGAGAGATCGAAAGCGTGCTGCTCGGTGCGGCCACGTGCGAGTGAGGTCCTGGAAGACCGCGGAGCACCTGTCGAGAGGAAGGGGGATTCGGCGCGGGAAAGCGGGGCGGCGGCCGAGATGCTGCTGCCTCTGAAGTGGCCGGAGGTGACCCTGGTGAGCTCGCGGCTGCCCTTTCTGAGCAGCGGAAAGCGGGTGAAGGTGAGTCGCCGGCTGGTGCTGCGGGCGGCGGTGGAGGCGGGCTTGGTGGTTGCGGAGGCCTCAGATACAGCAGATAGGGCTTCGAGGTCAAATCGCAGCTGGGGCTCGTCGGTGGTAGGGCCGGTGTCTGGCTGCTCGCCGGTGTGGGAGGAATTAGAGGAAGAGAGCGAGGCGGCGGAGACAGTCAGAGGCAGAAATGGAGTCGTCAAGGGCATTGCCGTTAGAGGCAGGATGGTCGCGGAGAGTCGTCGCAGACTGACGAAGGGCGAGAGAGTGGGTACTCTAGCAAGGATTGGCTGTCCGCTCGACAGTCCTGGGGGTCCGTGACCACAGTGTCTGCGTCTGCCACACCGCCCTCCTAAGACAGCTTAGAAGACGCCGGCCGTGGGCTAAAGCGCACGCAGTTCTGACAAAGGCACACGCCCGCTAAACCGCAGCGGCGCCCTAGTGCCAGCGCGAGACACATGGCGGCATGCACGCACACGCCCGTGGGAATAGGAAGGACTTGGCTATGGCGGCGCCCACGAGGCATCCCTGGCCATGCGTGCAGCGTGCACAGGGCGGAGCGCAGCCAGTCCAGCCGCCCCCTGTCTGGTCGTGAGACGTGTGCCGAGCGTGCTAGCAGCGCCATGTCGACACAGGGGACACATGACTCGCGAACTGAAATAGTGAGAAAATGGTACATTGGGTGCTTCTGCGTGCTGTGTGTATAGGGAGCGTGCAGGCCGAGACAGCAGAGCCAATGATGCGCGTTGACAATGCAGTGATGCGGCCAGTCTCACATTCTGCAGCCAGGCAGGAGAATGCGCGAGCCAGAGGCATGACGCCGGCAGACCCGTCCGAGACATTCCATGGTACCAAACGTGTACGTGGTACCACCGCAGCAGCAGCATCGTGTTCAGCCTGCTCATTGCTGTCTCGTAACGCAGCAGGAGCCACCCCACAGAGACAAAGGCCCTGAAAGAGGAATTTCTGCGGACCACGGTGAGGGGTCTGCGCGACTTCTTTGTCCTGGCCGCATTCATCATGCATGCAATAATGGTACGGCCAGTGGAATGCGTGCTCCTGCAGTGGTCCTGATATTGCAAGACGTTTCCTCGCCCAGCGCGCAGACAGCTGTCCTTTCTGCACCCGCTGTCCAGAGCGGTCGTCTGTGCAACCGCCTCATCTCAAAGCAGGACAAAGCAGCCGGCAGGCTCGCACAGCAGCCTTTCTAGCCTCTCACACACCAGCAACAATCACGTTTCGATTGCTGCAGCGCCGTTTGCTCAACTCTGGACACGACCCGTTTTGGCGTAACGTCCTTGTGGTGACCCATTCCAAGCATGCAGTCAGCATTGTACAGCAACAGCCACCTGCCAATCGCAACGCTCCCACCCTGTGGAACGCACTCACGACTCTGAGAGGTGCGGAGGATTGTGCTGTGCCGCAGAAACGTGGACGGCACGTTGCACCCTTGCTTCAGACACGAATCTGGCTGTCATCGGTCGTCAGCAAAGCTGCTCATTGCTTTTTGCAGGAGATCTGAGATCGTTGACGTGAGTGCTCGTCCACAACGCTTGCAGCATCCCACCGTGCCGGCCATCCCACCTTCATGATAGCACATCAATCGCATTGGGTCTGCATTTGGCAAGTGCAGCATCTGCAGATCGACTTCGACGGCGCAAGACGTGGAACTTTCTCTGTGGAGAGCAGCAGGATGTTTCTTTCTGATGGAGCTTGAGGCCGCGCTTTCCATGTGTGCAACCCCACTACAACACGATTACGCTGTTGGGCGCTGCATGCGAGACATCTCGACCAAGCAAGTTCTTGGCTGGTGGCCCGCAACGCCAGATCCGCCAGACTGGACCCTTCAAGGCTTCAGTTGCCCATCATGGCCGTTTTCAGGCACCGTCCGCGAAGGCCTGGCATGTCACGAATCAGCACTTTCGGAGATGCGGTGACAGTTGCCAAGGGCGATTACAATTGCTGTACCGATCAGCATCCAGCAAATCCATGCTTCCCAGGAGGGAGGGTCTGCGCAAATGTCAAGAAACACCCTGAACGCGTTCAGGTCGACAAGTCTCACAGCAGACCGGACTGCATTCCGCTGTGTGCAGACTGGCGTTCGGCCACGGGTTCGAAATCTCCGAGCAGTCGACGACACGTGCGGTGGCTTGAAAAAAAGCAGCCACACGCTTGTGTTTCAGAGCACGGCAGCAATTCCGCTATTCTACCGGGTGGCTTCGACACCGGCCTATTTTTGCGTGGTCGATGGTGAAGCAAAATGAGGAGCCACTACTATCGCGCCACTATCTCGAGGCCCAACGGAGAATGCCCTATTGTTCCTTCCCGTCGTCAAACGTCTTTCCAGAAGAACTTCATCGCGGAAGTTGCGGACAGCTGTATCCACCGGCGGGCAGCGGGCAAGACCTTGCAACTGCCATCATTGATGTTCGCCAAAACAATGCGGAATCTTAGACGCTGGCAAGAGCGCCAAACCATCGACTTGTCTGCATCGCGTTCCCCTTGCTCATTTGCCATCTCAAGCTTTCCAGAACGCCAGAATGTTAGAGCGACACAAACAGCTTCAACGCAGCGCCCATCTTGGCTGCCGAGAGCAGATGCCGCCCGGCAGTTATTATGCCATGATACGGCCGACGACCAAGGGAGATCACTCACGCTTAAGGATTGCAACGACATCAGGCCATTCTGCTGTAACAGCCCTATCGAAGTCGTCAGAGCGAGGATCACCCGTCTTTTCGGCAGAAAAACCGCAGCCTGACACAGCGAGTCATGGGAAGAACCCCGAAGGCGCCAGGGGGACCAACACGTGGCAATCGATTCCTTCTGTCTAGCGGGCCGCTTTGCCCTGGCGTGAACGATGTTGCTCCAGTCGTGGGTTTCGTGCAACCCACGATGTTGCCCTTGCCTGTCGTTTAGAGGAGGCTGACATGAACGACACATTCCTGCCACGCAGCGACTGGACACAGAGAGGCACTACTGCAGGCCGTCGCGTGGTTGACAGCGCTGCTCGTGTTTACCCGAGGATATTGGGATTCAATATGACGCTCACCAACGTAGCTTCGAAACTCATGCACGCCTCTTCATTTGCAGCTCGTTTCAACAAGGGCAGTGCGCATCACGCCGACATTGTGCGTGTCGTCTAAGAATTGCGTATCCCTTCGATGCCACCAATATTGCCGCCTGCTATGATTGTCGTCGACTCGCGTGCTGGGTGGGGCAGCTTTCGAGTACCGAGGACGCCCTCGAGTCAGGAATGTCGGTGAGACTTTTCTTGCTCAGATTTGTTGATTGTGAAGAGATAGGGTAGCTATCACGGCCCTTCACTGGTCACGAGATTGTAGAATCCTTCGCGGTAAAAGCCATCTGCGACTGCGGGGACCATTTGCGCTGTGCACCGTCCTGAACCCGGTATTGAGGCGGGCAGCCGGAGGATGCATGGTTCCCGCTAGTGCTGCAAGAGGCGGTTATCGTCAACCACAACAGTCCGCGGCGAACATCGGCACTGTGTTCTCGAACACGCTGGCTGGAAGAGGCTTAAGGATCGGAAGATCGCACACGAGTTGTCGCAGCCATGATGTGGGCGGCAATTGGACTTGATCTCCAACGACAGGTAGCGCGGCCCTCTTTCAAGCCCTGCAATGTTTGTCGACTGACTCGGTGCCATAATTCCGAAGCTCAGGCGAGCCACGCTTAATCTCGACCCATCATTGTGTAGACAGGCGCTCTGAAATCTGGTCGCGCGAAGCACCACATTGGGGTCTTTGTCTTGACGACATTGTGTAACAAGAGCCAGAAGCCTTGAAGTAGGTACGCATGCTCTTATTTTGTGAACAGATATAGGTGAAGGTCGCGTAGAGAGGGCACGGATGACGTCGGTATGGCTCTGAGAGGCACTCCAGGGAGATGTTGATCATCTGCAAGAGTTAGTTTTGGCGAGCTACTTTGGCTTCCATCGAGGATGCTTACCTGCCTCATCCAGAAGCCTTTATGTAAGGCAATGGTATATCTGAGGATCCTCAAGTTCTCCAAACTGCGCTTGAGCGCGGTATGAGCCGTCTCTGGAGCTCTTCACGGCACCTGATTGCCCGCGGCGGGGTTCAATGCTGCGCCGCGGAAGCGCTCGCAGGATTCTCAGGAGCTACCCGCCGTGCTCAAGGTCAAGTCTGGTGCTCACAATGTATCTATGTTGCACTACTCCTCCAGGCGTGGGCGAGGAGCGTGGCGTTGCAGGGAGCTTCGAGCTCTGGTATCTAGGTGCAGCTGCGGGACAAGAGAGAGAAGAGAGAGGGGTCAGTAAGGACTTACAGTACCCGTACCGGAAGAGATCCAGCAAAGACGCACCTCGGAGCTGCTCCAGCTCGGACGCGTCAGCGAGAAAGCGCTGCTCGCGCTGCTCGGCAGCTCGGCAGTGAGCGACGCCCGCGTAGTGGTGATAGGTGGCGATGATTCCACCGAGCAGCAGGATGGTGACGGCGGCACCGAGGGCCCAGAAGAGGGTGTGCATTGGCGATTGGTGGTGGTGCTGATGGTATTGGCCAGGAGTGCCTGGTGTTGTTGTGGAAGAGAGTGACTCCGCGTAGAGCATAACAGGCTGCCCCTCAACTTCACCACGGGGTCGATCCCGCCCCCCCCCCCCCCCCCCCCCCCACCCACCCCCCCCCC